>BGPT01002216.1:2043-54425 GCA_003297045.1 Symbiodinium sp. clade C Y103 | reverse complement strand
TTTTCGGAACAGAATGTCATCAACTTTTCCTCTCCGTTGCCGCGAAATTTATGATGGTGAATTTTTACGCACCCAGTTGATGGACACAGGCATTGGAAGCTGGGCTCAACTGGTCGATGCATTTGAGCACATTCAATCACCTGAGGCNCCTCGAGAAGATCGTATTGAACAATACAACCCACGACTCCGCTCACCTCTCAGAGATCAAGCCTGATGGAGTCAACCTTCTTTGAGTCAAGACTGAGCAGTATCACAGGGCCATGCAAAGCCCAATGGCCCTTGCAAATACATGGAACAGTTTCAAGGTATTTTCGTACAGTCTTTTGAGTTTTTGGGGCATTCTCGGTGGTTACAACGACACGCACCACATTTCAGGCCTGGTAATGGGCCACTATTATTTTGGGCCACAGGGGATTCTCAAGACTCTCAACCGCAATTCAGTGTGCTCTACCTTCCTTTTTGGCACGATGCATGAAGGCCATGTTTCTTTGTACCTACAGTGGCTTCTGTGAGAGTTGGCCCCTCTCAACAGTCTACAGTGCGCTAAGCCACAGTTAGGGCTCAGCTGACGAAAAATTTTCGGACCTTCCCCAAGGAGATCCTCAGGTGCTCTCAACAATATTGTCAGAACCGTAGTAGTGAGGCTGCTGTGGCAAACAGTTTCTACAATGTTTNGCTCTCAACAATATTGTCAGAACCGTAGTAGTGAGGCTGCTGTGGCAAACAGTTTCTACAATGTTTTGCAACAGGCACATAGCCATCCACTTCACAGACGAAGTTGAACCAGCACCAGTGGTCACAGAATTCCGCATGTGTCTCGCATGTCTGAATATTGGGTTCCCTGGGACAAGCTGCTGGACTCGTTGAGAGAATACCATCTTTTTGTTGCAGTAATGGGAAGATTNTCCGCATGTGTCTCGCATGTCTGAATATTGGGTTCCCTGGGACAAGCTGCTGGACTCGTTGAGAGAATACCATCTTTTTGTTGCAGTAATGGGAAGATTCGCTAGTTTTCCAGTTGGAGATGCCTTGCTTACCTTTCGTACTTCTCACACTGCCTGCAACTCACACCTCGGGGGCCAAACACAGAGTTGCACTACGTCAAGGCCAATCTATCAAGGCCAAAACACACCATACACAGAGTTGCACTATACGATTTTTGGTGTATGCTCCATCAGACCTTAGCGAGTTTGGTGTATTCTCGGCCAAACACGAAGCTGCACTACACAACATTGGGTGTATACCTTAGCGAGTTNTGGTGTATTCTCGGCCAAACACGAAGCTGCACTACACAACATTGGGTGTATACCTTAGCGAGTTTGGTGTATTCTCGGCCAAACACAAAGCAGCAATACATAACATTGGGTGCATACTCTATCAGCCAGAACACGGAGCACGACGAAATTTTGGTGTGCATTGACAGATTTTTCACAATGGGCCAAAGCACGGAGCACTATGCAATCTTGGTGTACACTTTTCCATGCTAATTTGACAGACTTTTCACAATGGACAGTTTTGTGCTGCAGGTACCGTTTGNCAATCTTGGTGTACACTTTTCCATGCTAATTTGACAGACTTTTCACAATGGACAGTTTTGTGCTGCAGGTACCGTTTGGGTTGCACTTATCAAAATTTTGCCAGGCGCAGCTCGTTTCCCAAGTACGACTTGGGGGTACCTGTGGACTCTTCGCAAGTTGCAGCCCAGTTCACAAGTACAGCTTTGGGGTGCTTGTGGACTCTTAGCAAGGTGCTGCTGGCACAGCTTGGGGTGCTCGCAGATTTTTCAAACAGGTGGAAGCTATCTGGTTGGTTCGAATTTGGCCGACGGACTCCACACCAACTGTCCAGAAAGTTGTTGTCTTCAGAACCTGTCCTTCGGGGTCTGAATTTATTTGAGAAGAATGGAGCTGGCATCCTTCACAAATTTACACATCAGTGGAACATTTCTATATCCCTGAACAGCCCAGTTTCGAGGGTGCAACTTGCCATGGTTACATTCTCATTCTATTGGCATACTGACGCAGTTAGCGCATTACAATTGAGGGAACTTCGTTGGTATACAGATACCTTCTTTTGGTACTGCTGCCTTTTGGACGACACTTTGGTCGGTTGGCCTCCTCTGGTAGCCACTTGCAGTTTGCATCCTCAATTGGCTGGCACAGTGAATTGTATACTGACACTGTTCCTGGGAAGTACGGCTGATCTTCTACTCCTCAGTTGACTGGCACAGTGAATTGTATGCTGACACTGTCTTTAGGAAGGACAGCTTATTTTCGAGATGGCAACCTCGACGAGTATATCCGTGCCTTCCTCGGATGCTGTCCCCTTCCAGTTGGCACGTGGATATCAACTGGCGCGTGGGTCAGTACACCAACGTTGCTTCGGGTAACTGGATGATGCAGCTTCTATTCATCAGCTCACTGGTATCCCCTTTGCAAACATTGATGGAATGATTTTATTCCATGTATCCATTTCCGGGCACGCCCTCTCTGCTTCAAGTGAAGGAACAGTTGCCTACCACGTGTGGAGGAGCTGCTAAGATTTCCAATCTGCTTGGGGTCTTCATCTTTGTTTCTATGACACCTTGAGGGTGCACGTCTTCCGACAGTTTATCTCGAATGAACCAGACACCTGCTGGAGTGTGTGCGCTGAACTCAGCAACAAATCAGAGCGGGTATCACGAGTGAAACGTTTCATGCACGATGCCATCCTTATTTGCATCGACCTGCTTGCCTCGTTAAACGCACTCAATCACGGGGGTCAACTCCAGTGCGTAACTGGCAATATCACTCGTGACTTCTACCCCCGCGGTCAAAAAGGAGCTGCTGAGCTTTACCACTCCATGCTGTCTTGTGTTTCAGTTTTGACGTTGTTTTCTCGGCGCATGATTTTCAAGCGACATGATTTGGCGATGTTTAAACTTTCGGATAATCCCTTTTTGTGTTTGCGCACAACCAAAGGCGAGTAACGTCGACGAATGATTGCGCATCTTGCGACCGATATGTCCATGACACGTACAACATGCAATATCGGCGTTGAGAGTTTCTGATCAAGTATCTTGGAAGTTTCGGAAACTTCCCTTTTCCTGTATTGGTGAAACAGAGCGGTCAAGACAAGAATGCTCAGAAGGAATTAAGTCTGCAGCTTACTCCGGTTCCGACGTGCTCTTGGGAAATTGTTGTGGATGGCCAAGTCTCGACATAACATCAAGCTCTATTTGAGATTGATTGACAGGATCAGCCAGGCATTCTGTGCTCAATTCGTTTTCTGACGCTTCATTCGCACATTGTCGCTTCAACAAGCGCAAGGGCATGAGTGGGGTTGTTCTGCGAAGGATCCTTGGTTCGATCACTGGCCAGACAGCAGCAATCAGAGCACTTCGAAACCGGCCCATGGAAGAGTGCTCCAACAGCTCCTCCAGAAAGTGTGCGTGACCAAAAGCAGTATCGCACGGCACGGGCACAGCCAGTTGCTCGTTGGGATTATTCTGTTGATGATGATTCTTGGAACAAAGATGAGCCGGAGGTTGAAGAGATGAATGCTGAAAGTGCGCGGCAGCTTGGTGAGCGTCCTGTTCTCACCATCTATGGCAAGGTGCAGCAACAGAATGCTGCAGCTGCTGGTTGCTGCCAAGGCTGCTGAATTAGCTGCTTAGATGGCCAAGAATTCAGCCGGCGTCAGACAGCCTCCTGTGTTTGCCCAGTCAAGCCTGCTGTGAAGCCGATGCTCAAAGCGATGAAGAAGGTTCAGGCATGTGGAACCTTCGCCATCAGGGTCAGCGATTTCGAGTGTGGATGAGGCAATGCCGAAGTATGCCAAGAGCCCCATCACCTTTCCAGATTTAGCCTGAGAAACTTCGTCGCCTGGAAGTTTGTGAATTATATGTGCCACCCGCACTGAATCCCCACTGCTGGCCAAGGCCATAGCTCTTGGAAAGGTGAAGGGCACGGTACTGTGCCAACTTTCCCACCAGTCCGCCAAGCATTTCCGGGGCTTGGAATGTATGAGCCGAAGGATGGCGAGTCCATAGTGACCAACGCCACACAGATCAGTGTCAAGGCAACCCAGGCCGCAAAGGGACAAAGCTGGAAAACTCCAACCCCAGCAAGCGCCCACTGGTCATGCCAAGAAGATCAGACGCACGCTATGTTTCTGCAAACAAGCCAGCGCAGCACGTACGCAGGACACCAACAGGGTCAACTGTGTCAAGACAGAGCCCAAGGCCAGGAGAGGTACGCCTTATATCTCAACGTTCTCGTGCTGTCTTTTAGCCGCGTTAGGGCTGATCACCATATTAAGGAGGTGTTGCCAGCTTAGCATCTGACTCGTTGACCTGTGGTCCAAATAAGACATCGTCAAGCGGGCACCGCCGCTGCGGTAGCCCCGGGCGCCCCAGCCCGAAGAAAAATCCGGCCGATGGAGTTGACCCCCCCCCACACCGTGGAACAATGGCATCAAGAGTGGTGGGAAGAAATGATTTCGCGATCCTGCGCTCGATGGCAACGACGAGAAGAGAGGTTGATCTACGGAGGCGACCCAGACTCCGAATACGGAGAGGACTCTGAAAGCAGCCAAACTGAAAATGATGAAACCCTGCTGACTGGCCAGGAGGCAGGGGAGCGGGAGACACCGCCTACAAAGTGGGAGTAGCCAGCCCCGCTTGAGCGGGATGATCCGCCATCCCAAGAGCTTCACGCCGAGCCAGGACGTGACAAAGATCCGTTTGACCGGATGACTCCATAGCAACGGAAGCCTGGCGACGCGTTGAGGATTCTCGGGCACCGGACCGGCTACGGCGACCAGGTTTTCAGCGACGACGACAACCCGTAGCGACGTTGCGCAAAAGGAAGACGGCAAAACCATTTTTAGGAAGGTGGCAACATGCATTTGGTCACTACGTAAAACACCTGAAGTAGCGTGTAGCTGTAGAGACGGCATAGCATGTCAACATGTCATGCGTGATCCCACCCCTTGTGTAGGCAACTGTCCAGCTCGACGAAAAAGTGCCTGGGTGACCAGCCTGTTGTGCCTTGTCCAAGCCCAACCTGGTGTTTGAGCCCAATACGGCTGACCGCAGCTTTTGCAAAATTCCAGCTGTTTAACGGCACAAATTCTTCGTGCGATGTGAGTCCAGCGCTGGTGCGCAACGATAGGGTTGAATCGTTCGCAACCGATATTTGGTTCAACTCACAATTTCATGTGGGCAGCCAAATGTCAATAGCACTTCAGGTAGACAATTTTGGGGACGATGCCAAGCAGTTGTCAACATGCTCAATGTGCTCAAATTATTGCCATGACCGCGGTTGCTTGTTCATTTGCAGTTTAGACAGGGGTCTTTTTCTTCGAAACGTTATCGCTTCGGTTCTGTCTCGCGCACATTTTTTCCATGATGTTTGTACATTTGATCGATTTGTTTTGTTTTGCGCCTGTTTTTGAAACATGTTTTCGATTGTCAGTTTTCTTGGTCAAGACGCAATGTCCTTGTAACAGTTGGAAGTCGAAGTTGCAAATTGGCATGTTGGCTCGCAATGTTTCAAACCGACATTGCTTTTGTACACAATTCATGGATTTTTTTGTGTATCATTGGCCGTGATTGGGCGTGATTCGGCCAAACAAACAATGAAACCATTGGGTGGTTATTTTTGCATGTGTTTTCATCATCCACTCGATTGTGCACTGCTCTTGGCTTCACGGCCGTCAAGATTTGCGAATCGGCAAAAACAACATTTGCATCTTTAGTTTATGTCAAATATATGTTTTCCCATGTTTCCACTCATGGACATGTTTATTCTTTGGAACCTGTCCTGCTGCAAGACAACAACAATAAACATAGTGTAATACTGACACTACATTTTCTTCCTCGTTTCGGAAACAGCGTTTCCTCATGTTAACGTCCACGCAACGGGTTTTGTGTTGTCGGCTCAGAATGCACTGCATGGACAATTTTGTGAATTCTTTGGGTATTTTGAATTTTGTTCGTACTGCAGGTAATTCCAATGGTCACAGTTCCTCCGCGTGTCGGAGTTGACTTGCAAGAAGATTGTCCATCTTTTTGGGAGGTCGGGTTTTCAACTGGACAGTTCGGCCAACAGTTGAACGTTTTTTTTTACTCGCAAAGGGTTTCTTTGAGGGATTTTTCAAGAGCCTGCATGGTACCTTGAATTTGCGTTCGTTTGTCAAGAAATGGAACGCTGGATGTACAATTGTTCAGTTATCCCGGGATTTGGATATTCTTCGGGCCGTGGCCAACAATGAAATTGTCATTCTGTTAAAACTGATCAGTCGTTCGCTTTGAAGTCAATGGCACAAATAAAACGCGTGAAAACATGAACATTTCTTCATCTTGTTTCCTGTGTTGCATTTGCCCAAAACAATTTGGAACACGCGAGCAACAATGCGAGACAACCCGTAACTTTGTGAAACCTTCGGCGGAAACAAACATATCGGTTGGATGTTTGCTTTGCACCTCACATTGGCACGTGGATTGTTGTTGCAATGTGGAAAACATTGCTGCGGATACGTGGCGGATACGTTGTGGATCTGCTCTTTGAATTGCCCAATTTGTCGAAATTGTCAAACCATGTCCATCCATGTCAGCCCATTCCAATTTGTTTTTTTTCCAATTTGTTTTGCAACTAATTGACCGGATGTCACCTTGCTTTTGATGTTGCCGTGCGACAGATTGCATTCGACCGGATCGTTCTTCAAGACTCTGTGGGGCAAGGTGTGCTTGCCTTATGAAACAATGCCATATCAATGGTAGAGACAGGTAGGGACAGGGAATGAAACAAATCAAAAACATGCAACATAGAAAATAAATGGAGAACACATGGTTGTTCGGTTGTGTCGATGCTCAACTGCTTTGTTGTCGCACTTTGTGCCACGCAACTAAGGTCACTGCTCACGTTTACCGGGTGAGCCTGGTGTGATGAGTGATAATCACGTCGTCGTCTATTTCTGTTTGCCTTAACCGCAATTAGCCAATTAACCATTTAACCAATGAAACCCATCGATTTTGATTGTGTTGGAGGCCATCCTGGATGGGCAATACCAGGCATCGTCTGTCAATGCAGAAATTCCCGTTTTTTTGGAAATGTTTCTGAACGTTTGGAACACTTTGTGTACAGGTTGCGGTGAAGCAAATCAATGACATGGACAAATCCACATCCTCAGAGAAGGCCTGACATGGACAATCCAATCTTCGCAATGGTGGACCAGCCACATACTCACTGCTAGTCGCCTATTTTCATTCAATCCGGGTTCCAAAGACATTTCGTCCCCGGCTGAGCCACGGAAGCAATCATAGAGCTTAAAATTTAAGGTTTTGCATAGCAAGGAATCCTGCAAGAATTTGGGTTGCTACGGGAGAAAACTATATAAGGTATATAAGTCTTTAAAACCATAGGTCAGCGGTTCGCTTGTTTTCGGTGTCATTTACACCTTACCGTTCGATTCTTTCGATTCGAAACCTGTCACCGAGCCAGGATTTACGCGCGTTTGAGCGTGAAGTGGCAGTTCTCATGAGGACATTGCAATGAATTTAGCAGCTGCATGCTCTGTATCATGAATTATCCGTGTTTCATTCGATGTTGCTTAAAGTTGCTTAAACTCTTTAAGAGAACATGTTTTCCCAGGATGGGTTCCATGTTCAGTGGCTCCAGGACGGATCATGAGAACTTGGTGCGTTTTCTTGGCATTTCATCTGTCCAGAGGCTGAGATGACACTGAGATGCCTCATTTCATTTGTGAATTTCATGATGATATGGTTTAATATGGTTTAATGTGGTTTAATTCATTTTAAATTTCAAAGGCACTAAGAATTCAACACACGAGCAGTCCACCAAAGCAGTTGTTTGGCTCGTCGTAACAAAAGTCCCAGTCGACCTGGCAAAGCTTTCGGTCATTGCAATCTCTACCGTTGGATCCGTTGGAGCAGTTTCTTCAAACATTTTGCATTTCAAAATTTGAAGAAAACTCAGAAAAACCAAAGGTTTGGATGGTTTCTTCCAAATTTTGCTGAGCCTTTTGAAGGACTTGAACCATCTTGATCTATCTTGATCCACCTTGATCCTGTTCAGGCCCTTTCGCATTATCACTGAGCCGCTGCCTCGGGACATCCTTGCATTTTTCAGAGACTGAACGCAGACCATGGCCCTATATGGCCCTATGGACGTAAGGAACCAAGCCGCCAAAGAAATTCAGAGAAACAAATCCGTTGTGCTGAGTATTTCGAGGTACTGCGCGGGAGGTTGCGTTTTCTCCTTGCTTCACAACCAAGAGTCTTGCTCCAAGTCTTTTTGATTTGCAGTCTTTCACGTTCTTTTACATTCTTTCACTATATCACCACCCAGAGGTAAAGGACGCCAAGACGCAAGAGTGATGACACTAATCTCACAATAATCTTCGTTCTGGGATCTTGTATATTTTATTCTTGACAAGTTTGCATTGTCTTTAAGCCATCCAATATAGGCCATATACATCAAACCATTTGGACACTTCTGGCCTCATCATCTATCTTTCCACAGTTTCTTGTCCTCTCTGGCCTCTGGTATCTCGCAGCTTTGCACCGTAAATACTATTCATTCTTCCTCTCTCTCCGTCTCGAGGATGGTACTTACCTGGCCTTAAGCTCAGAGCACTGGGGAGCATTGCAGATACACTGCAGCTGGTTTTTGCTGGGCTTGTGACACTTGCGATGTATTGCCTGCAGCCGGCAGTTCTGGTCTGAGGCCGCAAAAGCTGCAGATCTGCATAGATGTCGCCAAAGCAATGCAGTATCTTCACCAGTTTCTTGGTGGTGACACTCATGCCCTGCAGTGTGTCTTAACCAGTCTTAATCAGTTTCAACTTTCAATGAGCATTTCGAACAATGCTATAGGGGATCACACATAGATGGCGTCGCCGAAACGCCTTCAAAATGCCATCAGACAAAGGAATTGACGCGTTTTCTTTTTGCAACCATCGTTTGGAAATAAAATCAAATCGTTATTGTTTTCATCAGAAACATGTCACAGATGGCATCTGGCACTTGAAACATTTTTTTTTTCCATTTTTCTTGGTTGGCTGATATTGGTTGTTGGGTTGTTAACATTTCTACAGCATTGGCTTCTCCCCGTTGTGTCTTTCGGTTGCGGCTCTGGGACTGACGGCTCCACCGCCAAGTGTCGGTTCCGTCGTGTCTCCGCCGTCTAGATTTTGCACCGAAAAGTGTCAGGAGACGGACATGAAATTCACGGCTGTGAGGGCAACGAAAGGAATGGCAACGAAATTTGAACTCACAGACTTAGCAAGATGGCGACGTTGAGCTGTGAGATGAAGACCCCATTCATTGATGAACAAAAGGGAAATGCGACAAACGAGATACAAGGACAGCTCATGCTTAAACTGCAACGGAACCTTGTACACTGTTGCATATTGTGGCCCTCGAAACAAAAAGAACATGTGAAAAGAAATGATTGAGCATTAAGAACCACTCAATAGCACCAGACCAATCTTAGTACATGCACCAGTGTTGTTTCTTGTCGTTTCTTGGTTTTGAAAAACAAAAAAATGAAAGGGATGAACAGCCAGTCTCTGTTTGTGCAGAAAAACAGAAAGACACTCAAACTCAAGATAGATCGCAAAAATTGATTCTGTTGGGTCTCGGAGAGCTTTAACGAACTTGGAAACGGCACGTGGAAAAACTTACGGCTTGGCACATCTTGGCACGCTCAGCTTCAGTGGTCAGCACCGAGTGAGCACCGAGTCATGTGAGGTTCAACCCACAGGTCATACACAGGGTCTGGGTCTTGGTGTGCACCGTTCACCGGTGTTCACTGTGTCCACTGAAGATTCTCAGTTCTTTTCAATATTTTCAATTCCTTTTATGCCGTGGACATGCCGTGAACATCCGTGAACCGTGTGCTGCTAGGATTTGAAATCACTGAACCTCCTCTTGGTGAATCCCGTCAAGACTTCTTCGGACATTCCATTCACGAAGGCACGAGTCTGGAGTAATCGATGTTAGAAGCGACATGATGACTTCATGATGTAACAGACACATACATTGAAAATCACTGAATGACTTCGGATTTTCTGAAAATCCATCTTTGGGTCAGTGCTAAAAAAGTTATTTGTGCTCTGCCACTCTGCCAATAAGGTGAATAGGAGCGTGTGGCATGACAAACACAACTTGCATTTCCTGATTGTGCAAATTTCGCTGAATCCACTTCATCCCATGTTTTGCCAGTTTCTCTGAGCACCTCCAGCATAGTTTTCCTCACTTTGAACATCTTCGAACAGTTGTCCGGCAAGGTGTCTGACTTCGGCCTTGCGAGAATCAAGTGGCAGGTTGGGCATTGCATGGCATTGCATTGGGATCGGGAGGTCGTTGGGAAAATTGGGGCGTTGTGATCATGGGTCGCGAGTCTGAAGACCGTCTTCTTGTGAAGGCTGCGTCGATTTCTTCAAGTTGTGATGTTCTGTTACGATATGCAGTTTCAGTTTTGGTGTTCCTGCTACAAGTACCTGGTGTCACCTCCAATCAATTTACCCATATGTTTTTGCAGGGACACATTCCACATCATTTCACTTCCAATGTTGGCGTGTCAGCTTTGGATACTTGTTCATGCGATTCAAAATGGTTCGCGAACTTCCTTTCCTTCAGCTTTGGCACTGCGCAGCACTGCATACATCTGCATAGTCTGTTCGGATAGGCTCCAGACGCAAGCTGGGGACAAATGACCCGAGCTGCTGGTATCCTGAGCTTCAGAACAGTTGACACATGGGTGAAACACATGGGTGAAACGGAGAGAAACAGCGGGTTTTGCACGGTTTGTTCTGCACTCTTTGTTTTGCACAATGTTCTGCACGATGTGTTCCGACTGGAGATCTTTGCAGTTTCGAAAACCTGGCAGGTACTTGTCACTGGATGGCGCCAGAGGTCTTTGTAAGCAACAGCTACGATGAAAAGGTGGCCTGGGTGGCCTGTACTTTTGGCCTGTTGAACCGGGAAGTTGTTCCTGGCAACGTGAACATCTGGGTGAACATCTGGCTGAAGCCTCCCGAGATGCTCAGGTGGACTTGTACTCCTATGCCATGATTCTCTTTGAGTGCGGCCCCCGACTGCAATTTCTATGGCCATGTCAGGTTTTGCCAATCTATACTGTGTATTGCACCTAGCACTGCGATTGACATTGTGTGACGGTCAGGGTGCTTTGCCAAGAAATACCCTTCGAGGACTGGCAAAATGGATCAAAATGGCAGAACACGTCAGAGAGAAGCATCGATACATGAACTGACAGAGAGTGACAGAGTGTGGGTAGCATGTCCATTCAAGTCGTCCAGCAGCCTAGATTCCTCTGCACCTAGATATCCAGATTGGTCTATGGCATAGGACCAAAACCCGGCAGAGATTGGACATTTGGCGGTGAAAGGGTGCCGCCAGGGCCTCACCTCGTGCTTTTGAACTGTGGCAGTGGCAGACATCTTTTTTCATCTGGCTAAACCACATTGACCTAAAGCGACATTTTGGTTGACATATGTTGACATCTTGGACATTTGGAGCCCTGGAAAGCCTCGGAAAGCCTCGGAAAGCCTTGGAGCATCGACTGTGGCGGCTGTTGCCTTGCTTTGACGCCCTTACCGTGTCGACGTGTCGTGACCGTGTCGTGACCGTGTCGTGACCGTGTCTCGTGCTGTCAGACCGTGTCCTGTGTGTCGTGTCGTCACCGTGGCATCGTGGTACACCACTTCACCGAGCTTCGGCGATGGCGACGGTGTGTCTTTGACGGCGACACATCGATGTTTCCTGAAGAAAAAGTCGTGGATCGTTGTCTTCGCTGCCAGGAACCAGCTCTGACTCCTCGCTGAGGTCCCGATTTGGGCTCCGTGCCGGAGGAATGTCCCGAAGTCCTGGTGAAGCTCATGCAGACCTGCTGGGTGGGGCTGCTCTAATGGTCTGGTTGTGATCAGGGTAGATGGTCTGATCAGGGTGGCTGGTCTGATTCTGTGGGAAACCAAAGAGTTTTTCAGGTGAATCATCTCTGAATCACCTCTGAATCAGTTTCTTTCCTGTTTGGCAATGACGTGAGCTATGAGCATCGCCTGTTCTCCTTTTCGAGTTGTTTCCCAGTTGTTGTGGGAGCATTTGGTGCTGGGACAAGGCAAACATGATAATCGCATTAGATATTGGTGAAATCGCAGATCGGAACTGGTGGCGGTTCCCTGCAGCTGACATAGCCGACGTAGCTGACATGGCTCAGGCGGGAACACCCGCCAAAAGGCCGCCCTTTTCTGAGCTGCGACCTGAGCCGGGTGTGTGGTGAGTTCCCCTGACCTTCCCCTGAGCTTCAGAGTTATGAACATGAACCAAGAGTTGCATCAGCAGTTTTTACATCTTTCTGTTTCAGATTTTGAAACACAGCGCACGATCTTCACAGCGCGCATGTTGTTTTCAACACACGGTTTCGATGGACACACGTGGCTTTTCGTGGCAGGATTCTCCCGATGCTGGAGCAGGTGGAAGTACCGGGCGAGCGCTGAAGCGTGGCATGAAAAAGACTCATTCAAGGCATTTCAAGGCCATTCAACCAAGGTCATCTAGGTCATCTAGGTCATCTACCATTCTTGTTTGAGTCGTTGTGAAGCTCTGGAGTGACATTTTGAATTCATTTTTGGCATATTTTGTTGCCGTGAGTTCTCTGTACTTCTCATTGCTTTTCGTCCTCAAGCACAATTGAGAAGCAGATGTCCGGTGTATAGCACAATCAAGAGTCAGGAGTGATCAATTTGAAGTAGTAGGTGCACGTTCTTTATGTAAATACGCTATCTACTGCAACAGTTTCAATTGCTCAGTCCATCATTTGTCCCATGACCCTGGGACAATGCTTTTCCGTTGGGAAATTTCGCCAAAGACTCAAAGGTCCGCAGGAAATTTGGTGTCTCAAAGATGATTCCTGTGAGCGATGGAATGTCAGACACCACCCAAGCGATTTATCGCAGGCAAGTCTCAGACTGGGATTGGAAAGCACTAAAAGCACTGTCAAACTGTGCAACGTTGTCTTTGCATTTTTTGCAAAGTTGGCAAATTTTAGTCTCTTGGTTTCGATGGTTTTGGGCTTTGCCGGCTTCGTCCTGCTGTATTTTGCATTCCTTGGCCCTTCCAGATCTTCCAGTCTTTTCATCTCTGACAGATGTGCCCCTGGCCTCTGAAAAACTCGGTTCCAGGAGCCCGTTGCACTTGTCCCGTGGGTCGTGGTTTGACCTTCCTCGAACCGAATCTGCTACGTGCGGAGCTGAGTTTGAGTTTGAAGATGTTTGAAGTGCTTTCGCATTTTTGCGAGTGCATCTCCTGTAGTCAAAGGGGAAAAGAGGCTTTCCATTGCTGCCAAAAAGAGTCAGCTCAGATGTGCTCAAGTATGTTTTTTGGTTCTCAAGTTGAATTCCTTGAATGACGTGGCCAAATGAAAGATGACACATCACTTTTCTTTTGGAAGTTTCATGGACATTTTTTCATGTTGTTATTTTTCTTTTCATAACTTTCCACCTCTTTTCAAAGTTCAAACAGACCCTCTTCTTATGGTATTTTTTCAGGTCTGAACAGCTCTCGGTTTGTTTTCTTTCAACAACTGCTTTTCATGAAAAACATGCAAGACGATTGAGACATATTAAGAGGAAACTCACTCAGTACAAAAAGGTACACAAATGCAATAACTTCCAATTCTTGCAGCTTCAATGGGTGACAAAGCTGACCATTGCTTAGTACCATTTCAATCCCATTCGAATTTGGATGATAGCATTTTCCTCCCGTCTTGTGAACCAATCTCAGCATGCGCAACCCACATCATTGCTTTCTCAATTTATTTCCAAGTCCAACATGCTTCCCATGTGCTTTCAACATGCTTCCAAAGCGCTTTCCAGGAGCTTGCAATGTGCTTTTGTGATCCTTTGTGCCAAATTTCCTTTTTGGGCGAACGTTTGGGTTCTACGCAGCCAGTTGTAGCCCCTGCGAAGTGCCGAGAGATTCGAAGAACTTCGGCGATCTTAGGTCGAAAGAACATCGGGACGACCTGAAACGGGCACTGCTTCTCATCAAGGCATCTGAGACATCTCTGAGATGCATCGCATCTGAGATGAATCTGTGAAATGTTCCGTTCAGTTCCAGCATTGACATCCACACCGGCCACTTAAGTATCAGGGCCGTGTGCCTCGAAGTAAACCAGAACCGGAAAGCTGTGATCTCAGATGATCTCAGATGATCTCACGAATTTAAGTCCAACCCGATTCCAAGTTTGCCAAGTGTCCTTGGTGCCGTTCACATGGCAAAGGTTGTGATATCTTGTTATCTCCCAGGCCAGTCCATAGAGGCTTTCAATCGCACGTGGCAGGTCGTGGACCATCGGATTGTGGGGTAGATAAACATGCAGCAAAGGCAAAATGAATATCGCTGAAAGAAAGGATCAATGGATCAATATATGACATATTTAACAGACAATCGATTATGATCAATTCATGGCCCAATTCCCTTTCCAACGATCCAACTTTTCTACCAGACTGCAAATTCTTTGAATCACATTGAAAGCTTGTCTTGTCTAGGGTGAGGAAACACGAGAGATGGTAACGTCTTCGGTGGTAAAGCTGTGACGTCTGCATTACGTGTCACGTTGAGACGGTTCTCAAACAACAGTTGCGACTCGCCGAACCACCTTGGCGTTGTGTTCGTCAGAGTCTTTGCACCACAGCAGTTGCTGCTCTGCAGGAGCGGCCAATGCCACAGACCGGCAGCGTCAGCGCTTTCGGCCGCCTGACGGAACGGTTGCAGCTCCCTGTTGGGTCAAAATTATGACGAAGCCAAAGTCGTAGTATGTCACAGTGACCAGTGGTGACCAGACAAGGACATGATGCGTATTGTGACACGTGGATCCACAAATCGATGTGTGTATCTATTGTCCCTGCATTTCTGCACCAGCATTGTGTGGCATGTGTTGTATTCTTCACCATTGTGAAGGGTTCTGTTTGGCCATGTTCCCTTAGGTACTAGCATCCTTAGCCGTGACGAAACAGCTCCTGCAGTGGCCCTATATGGCAGAAGGAAAACAGTTTTCAGCAAAGAAGTCAACGATCAACTCAGATGAAAGTCCTTCCTAAACACAATCAAGTTCAACCAAGCGAAATCTTCACCTAACATTGAGTTGCACTGCTCTTTATGGTTTGTGAGTAATTGTATTCAAGAGTGGACCAAGTGACACAAAGTGGGACTAAGTGATTAGACTAGGTGTGTTTGCATGCAGAATTCAGATGAATTAAGACTAATTAAGGCTTTTCAGTTGGAAGGGCTGCCAAGATAGAGGTTTTGCATGGTCATAGAAGTTTCGCAACGCTTTCCCAAGCACTTCTTCTTTGTGTGGCCTTTTGTCCTGAATCACATCTCTGTTTTCTGCCTGAAGCGACTGCGAGGTTCGGAAATGGAGCTTTGAGCCAAAACCTGATTTTTCGGGTGGTGCAATCCCTTCGCTTCCAAGCATCCAGAGACGTTCCGCTTCACTGATACTGACAGATACTGAAAGTATAGCTATGAAATGCTGAGGCGAGTACCTTCCTTGCTGCCGAGCTCCTTAGACAGGGACACAGGCACAGAGACGGCACAAGGAGTTGCAACAGTGAAGCGAAGGATTCCGAAGGGTCACTTTAAGAGTCGTTTTTCTGTTTTTTTTGCTCAAGCTTCGTAGTCTGGTCCTCCTCCTCGCCCTCTCACTTCGTACTGGCCAGGCTTGTTTGGTCGTTCATGCGCGGATCGACCGCGGCCCCAGTATCCTGCCTCAGTTCGTCTGGTTGCGGCTATTGGCTATTGGAAGCTTTGCAATGCTTTGCAGCCCGGCTTTGACCACTACATACCATTACCAAAAAGGAAGTTTGAACTTGACAAAGACACATCTGGCTTTTTCAATGGGTTTCCACAAGGGGTTTTCACATCGAGCTTTTCAACGCTAAGGCCTCTTGGCCTGAGATATGCTACTTCGTTTTCCTGGCCCGGAGGAGAATCTTCAGGAGAGGAATGTCAGTCAAGCACCATGACATTGTCATTGATGATTTTGTGGAACTTTTTGGATATATGATTCACATCTGAATGGATACTTCATATGTCCCTACCAGCACAACCCGACATTCATTATATATAATATGATATGATATTTATACTAAATATTATGATATTTTGTTTAAATTCTTTGTCGGATGCGAACAGTCAGTGCAGACACGATGCAAGTTCCATTGCGCTCTTGCAGACACCATCCCAACGTCCAATCTGCTTCAGCTCTTGGTTGATTTCAAGCTGCGAATCATCCAGGATTTGGATCTCAACAGACAGAGAATATGTGCATGAAATGATGAAATGGGATGAATTTTGATGTTCGGATATTTCCGGTAAGATCAGAACTGATTTCAAAAGGACCTAGTGAAGCCTATTGGAGCCTTGCCCAATCGAGTTCATGCTTCAGCACTCCATGGCAAGTGCTTCAAAAAATATTCTTCCAAGACTACTGTGTAAATGCCAAATGGGCCAAAGACGCTAGAACGGCAAAGGCATTTTTCTAGAACAAAACATGAGCTTAAGTCATTGCAGCAAAACAGAGACTCCGATGTCTCTGCAATTTTCGCCGCTTGATGGGGGCTGAAGGGGATCAGTTGCGGAGCGACGCTGAGCGTTCAGCCGGCACAGCAGAGCATGATGATCTCTGTAATCATGCCGTGTCGCAATGGAGTCTGGGTGATCGTGGTGCTTCCAGAGTTTTCATTTTTTATTTTAAGTCCTGGACAGACCCATGAGTTCAAATATTTTGGGAAGTCTTTTGATGCTACATGATGAAGTCATGTGATTCCACGATGTGTTGCTGTCCCATGGCGTCCCATGGTGTCCCAGGAATGCCTTTCCTGCCTTGGGCTGTAGATGACCTGGCTTCCAGCAGCATTGCGTTGGAAGTCCTCATCTGTGACGACGGGAGCCGCGACGGTTCCACTGAGTGGCTGGAAACCTTGCAGTCACTGCTGGACCAGGCAGGGTGCACCAGGGTGCACCAAGGTGCAGCAATGCACACAGCATCTCTTTCAGATCGTATCCGTTTTGTGTTTCAGATCGGTTTTTGTCTTTCCATTTCTTGGTCTCAGTTGCAACAGAAAAACATAGAAAAACTACACCTCACACATTTTCTTGCGAAAAACATCGCAAAGCATCGTGTTTAGCCGTAAAGACGATGTGACCAGACTGTGACCTCAGGTCCCACCGACACCGGCGACACCGACTGAGCGTTTGCCAACGGCAGCACTTGAAACGCCGCCGTCAGACTCGCCCTGGGTTCGCCAGGAGCTGCCAGACTTCTGCCTGTCGACTTCCAAAACGACTTCTGCCTCTCTGCTCCAACGGAAAGTTTTTAAATCTCAATATGATTTAGTATCTATATGTATGTATCTGAATAGGGTCCGGACAATCTTCGAAGTCTACTCTCAATGTTCAATAGAAAACTCTACAGTTCTTCCTTAGCTGTCAGGCTGGATGTCATACCTTTTTGCTTCTTGTCCGAGTGTGATTTTTGAGATTTTTCGTTAACTGTCAGATTGCAGGAGCCTTGGGTTGGAGAGGACTTAGCAGCACCAAGTCCAGAGGACATAGCCCAGAAGCTGCGATCTCGTGGGCATCGCTTTGTCTTGCTGACGCTGTGATCTAATGGTCACAATATCGATTCACATCTTGTCATGTCGCTGTCATTGAAGTTGGGGCACTTTGGAAGGTGCCCCTAGGGAGACCGGGGGAGACCGATCGGATCGAAAGAGGACATGTTTGGTTCTGAAAGAAAAGGCAACCGGTTTCTCGGTGCTCTCTGAGACCTTGTTCGGATTTGTTCGGATTCCATGCAGCGGAGATTTACCAATGGGATTTCATCGATCCAAGAGAACCTGAGGAAAAGTGATGGTCGAGGACAAGGTGCTGCACAGAATGATTCTCGTCTTTACACCGAAGCTATACCTTTCTGCATTTTTGAAGTGATCATCCGAGCTCGAATTCCGTGGACTGGTCAACTTTGTCAATCACCTTTCAACCTCTAGATTCTGCATCTAGGCTGTTTCTCCCTCCTTGTTCCATCTCTCAAAACCGGCTAGTAAGTGGGGCTGCCTATGTCAAGAAAAGATTCGGAGTTTGAAAACCCTGCAGCCGCGAACTTCACAGTAAGGCCTGCCTTCAGGCTTCCACAGCCTCGCTCATAGGTCAGCCGGGGCAAGTTTATGACATCCGATTTTCAGTGCTGTTGGCTCTTGCATTCTCTGATTTGGACTTTGCATTCTGTTGATTATAATGCATCTTACCTTTATTGGTCATTCCTTTGGTCCGTCTTGACCTAAGTTGCGCCCCTTGGAGCTGGCAGCAGCCCGCCCTTTTCTTTTAAACATTGTATTCACAGCTGACTTGGAGCCAATGGGCAACCTGCTACAAGCCAGGTCTGATGGATGCTGATGATCGAGGGGAACCTGATCGCTTTGAGAAACTGTTGGATGCTCGAAGGATTCTGTGAGCCAAGCTGATTGGCTGATTCTTTTTGGAAACCATTGGAAACCTGTAGCAGTTGGTGACAGTGAAGCTCCCTGCTGTGTTCCCTCAGTGAAATGTGGCCACCCGAAGGCAAATTCCAAAGAAGTGCAGACAGTACATTTGAATTCAGCATGACGTTTGCAGAATGCTGTGGGGTACTCCAGCAGTTGGATTTAGTGACAGATTTTCTGTTTCTTTGACTCAGCTGAGGATGCGATGAAGAAACATCCAGATTGGACAGCCGTGTGCAGTCAAGTGCGAATTTTTGGAACAGTCTCCGAGGCCCTGCTGTTTGAATCTCTTCGGTTTCTCATTTGTGGTGCCACTTCCACTGGTTCCACTGGTTCCAATGGTTCTACTGGCAGGGCATGAACACTTATGTCAACTGGCAGAATGGGCTTCTTCAACCTGAGGCGTGTGATATGAAAATCAGATCTGCTTTCAATGGTGGGTGATGAGTTAAGTCGGATCACCAGAGCTGCACCACATTGGCTACGGGAGGAGCTGATGCAAAATCGTTTTGTGGAGATTCCTGCGCTGCATCAGTCGGGTTTGTATCCAAGGTGGCTTGTCAAAATGACAGATAACCAGAAAAATCAGAAAACACGGAGCTGAAACCATTGAAGTGTGAAGAAATAATCGCCAGGATGCACTAGACATATTTTGTGTGTGATTTTTGTCCATTGATGAGTCGACGAGAGATTTGACAAGAGATTTTGCAGGTCTCTGCTGTTGGAAACTCTGAATGGCTATAGGGACCTTCCTGGATGGCCGATTGATATCGATACGTGGATGCTGCTTGTCGAAGAATGTTTTGACGTTTCGATTCTAAGTTGCTGTTGGGGTAAGAGCCAAAGCCAGAGCCTTCAATTGAACTTTTCCAACCATATCCAAGCTTCGTCAATTCCAGATATGGAGCAAAATAACTTATTTCAACGTACTTCAAACATGTGCTATTGCGAATCCAGCTGGGCAGTTTGCCCTGCTGTTTCCTGTTGTACGATTTGTAAAGGCCCTTGCCTTATTGCCTGGTGTCTTTCCTGCTGTATTTTCCGTCTCGACCCGTGAGTGCTTTCAGCAGGCCTTCCTGCTGGGTTCCTTGTATTTGTGGTGAAACATCACCAACTCTTGATGTACTCTTTAACCCATTCTCCCCTTAAGGTGTGGTATTTTTCCTGATCTATACAGGAAATAAGAGGGGTCAACTATTACAGTTGAGATACTAGTGATATTTCTGTAAGAAAGACCCAATTTTGGTTTTTGGATCGATCTTTCGCTGAAGTCAAGGCGCCTTGCAGAAGCTGGTGCTCGCATTGGCAAGGTGCCTCAGCAACTCTACGGATGGCGACAACATACCCTGCAAAGTACCAGGTGCAGTGGGATGAGGATAGGATTAACTTGCACAAAACATGGACAACATACGCACTCCACAAACATTGGGTCATCTTGGGTCAATGAACAATTGAAGTTTCAGAATTTCTTTGGAAGTCCTGACCAGTTCCTATCCCTTCATATGGATTCGTATGGGACGACAGGGGTTACATCTGATTACATTATACAGGAGTTCCTTGGGTCGGGCACTGGGTGGCAGGAACCATGGTCGATGTGGCCTTGATCGCCTGCGGAATTGTAAGGCATTGGCCTCAGCTGGGCGATGCGACAGTGGAGCGCTTTTTTTCCGTTGAAAGCGGGTTCTCTTGACATTTCACCTCAGATTTGGCTCAGTATTTTAGAAGTACCCGTGGCCATGTTTCAGTGCCACGACGGAGAAACACATGAAACGCATGGCACACATTGAAACACATTGAAACACATGTCATGTTTTGCGTCCACGGTCTAAGGCGCACTTCTTGATGCGGACCTTGCCCCCACAGGCGCACTGTGATGCACCTTTTCGCACTTCGGCACTTCACATTTCCGAAGCCTTGCACGAGCCTTGCACGAGCCTTGTTCGCTGTCGGGTTGCCGGTGCGAGCGCCGTGAGGTTCGGCGGGTGGAGATTTGGAGCAGCTTGGCGGAGCAGTGCTCTGATTCTGAAAGCAGCACTGTTCACATTTGTAAAACACATTTGTTTCACATTTCATCATTTTGATCCGAAAGAAAAACATGGAAAACACGCAACTTGCTGCGGTACATGTAATGCATGGACAAACACCGCCGTCCAAATCAAGGTACGGGTAGGACCTTGCACGGCCACTTGGATGCAACTCTGCAGACAGCATAGGTATCTTGAATTCCTTTAACATGGAAAGAGAAAGGGCGGTGCCTGGTGCAGTCTGGTGCAATGCGTCGTTCCAGTCTGGTGCAATGCGTCGTTCGCAATAGATGGCTTCTTGAAGAGGTTTCTTTCTGTTCAGATGGAAACACAACAGGTTTTCCATGTTTTTCCTTCGTTTCGCTTGAATTCTGCAATTTCTCCCCAATATTGGGGCGAGGTTGGAAGGAAGCTTTGCAGTGCCAGCTTGCTGAGAAGGACTGATTTTCGTCGCAGTGGTAGTTTGTCAATTTTCACAGATCGTCCTCTTGGAACTGCCGAACTAGTCCGAACTATTGGAGTTTTAGCTACATTTTGATTTCTTCAGATTGTCTTCTTTGGAAAGGACAACAAGCTGGAGTTGGCTCTCTTCAACTGGCAGCCGAAGGGCCGGAGCCGTGGTGGTGCGCAGAGGAAGGAGAGCTTTGCCGTGGCAGTTTTGTGTGGCAGGATGTGGCGAGGCTTTTGCAGTGTTGAACAATTTTGTGCAGCATCAATCTGACAGAGGCATTGTTCATGATACACACGATGCTGGATGATTCTGGATGATTCTGGATTTTTAAGGGTTACAGTTTGCATTGATCTTTGAATGTCTCCAGCATTGTTTTTGCACCAGGGTTGGCTTCCTCCACTTTTCTGTTTTCAAGCAGCCAGATTCAATTTGAAGCAAGCACGTGGGTTTTTCTCAAGAGCGCTTGAGCAAAGGGTTCTTCGAAAATCATCACCTGCAAATACATCCACATATCACTTCACATCGACACATCTACACATCCAGAATGATGCAGTAATGATATTTACATGCATTGGGATAGGCTTGGGAATCAAACTGACGAGGTTTGCAGAAACACAGGAGGTTGTGGATCTCAAAAAAAAATTAGAATTGCATGTTGTCTTGTTTGAAAGGTTTGCGCATTCAGTACACTTTCGATTTTGGTCCCTGTGCAGCCTTCTCCGTGGATCGTGGGTTTCGAATGGCAAAAACCGCGCTAGCATGAATCAGTTTAGCATACGAGGACGAATTCTGAGGTCGAGAGCACTAGCTTCAACATTTTTTTTTTTCATTTTTTTTGCTTACATCTATCCTCCGTACATATACACTATCATATCTATCATTATTTCCACCACATTTACTCGTTGTAATCTTGTACTCCTATCCATTCCGGTGTTCTGCATGTGGCACAGCTTTTGACACAGCTTTTGACACCGTATACCTCACACAATTCTGAACCTCCTCCTCACACAATCCGTTGCACCTAAGGAGGGAGGCGGCGGTGCTGCTGCCAATGCCACGGTGAAAACCGAAGCCGAGATGGAGGCCATGGCCCAATGGTAGGCCCAACATGGTAAAGCCATGGCTCACCAAAATCAGGGGATTTTCGAAATGTTTCAATGTCACACGAATTTGTTTGTTGTTGTAGCTTTCATCTCTCCAGCCTAGTTTCAGATGATGTTGCCGTGTTTTTGTTGGATCATTCTTGAACTACTTTCATTGAATATGCTACTGTAGACTGATCGAGTCAGAACAGTCTTATTGAACTGAAATTTGTGGAGCGGAACCCTACCACGCTCACTGAGGCAGAGAATGAGCAGGATGCGAACGGAAATTCAGGCTATCCTAAAGAAGACAGAGAGGAGAAGGAATCTTGTGCACCTGTGATATTGTGCCATCCATTTGCGAGACGGTGCCAGTTTTTCCATCTGACGATGCTTCATTTGTTTCGTTTCATTGTGTTCCTGATACAGACAACTGTGGGATGCTGCCCTCAACAGCACTTGTGGGACTGTCAGGAGATGTTCGTCGAAGTCACGCAAGCGTCATCCCCCCCACCCCCGCTACCAGAGCCACAATCTCAAGTTGTCTCAAGGATTCCGGAATCATTTGTGGGGAATGTGCATGCAAAGGACACATTTCAACGTTGGGGTTTGATGGTCCCAACACCTTTGTTCAGGTCTGAAGACTTGGTTGTGCGGGTCCGCATCCAAGATTCTTGCCAAGTCAACCATCTAAATGATTTGAAGATGCCTGAGAGACAAGCATTGACAATTGAAGTATCGGTCAAATGGTTTTTTTCTTGTTGAACATGCACATATGTTGACTCCGGCCACTTGCCTAGGTTTTTGCTTATGGAAGCCACAAAGTCCGGGAGCAGGCTTGCCTGTGTCGCCAGGGTACAATGTGACACCTGACATCAATGGTTTGGTTCCTCCCTTCAGATGCAGTGACTGTCACGGGACCCTGGAAGTGGCAGGCGAGGTGTTCCAGCCAAGGGCCTTCCGGCTCTTCCGGCTCTTCCGGGCCTTCTGCACCTGGAGGTTTCTCGGTGAAGAAGTGAACGTGGTGTGTTTCCGATGGATGGACACCTGAGGTTCTCGCTGGGGATGCCTTGATTGGCCTGCTGCGTGAAAAAAAGACGTGACCTGTAACCGGCAGATCCAGCAGGTTTGTAACAGATCCTTTTTTAGGCACCAGGCTTGCCTGGTCATTTGATATAAGAATAACCATGGATAACCATGGAGAAGCATGGATTTCCTGTGCATTGTGGCTCTGCAAGGCAACATGAGCACTGTACCTCCCAGACGGCTTTCATCCAGAAGTTTGAGCCTTTGCCTCAGAATTTGAACGTATTCTGAACAAATTCGGCACCGAAAAGATAGGAACGGGAACAGCTAAAATCAAGACAGAACTGATAAACCACATTCTGTTTTGTCCGAAACTTTTCTTCATGGCTCCAGGTTTAAGTCAATTGAAGTAAAATTTGAAATCCCTGAAATGTGAATTGAACTTTGCTGCACTCCAAAATGCCCTTTGTTCTGTCTTCGTGGTAAGCCCGGCAAGGTATGTCTATCCCCCAGTGGGATGATGCAAAATACGCTGGGACCGCAATCAGGCAAGGGCACCTCATTTGAAAGTCTGAAACCATTGATGCCATAGCGTCACGAAGCAAAAACTCTGCAGGGGCAGTGATGGTCGTTTCTTGGGTTTCTGAATTTTTCTGAGCCTCAATGGGCTGCTTTCCTGTGTTTCACACGCCTGAAGGCAAATCTAGTATCCAGCATCCAAGAAAACACTGAACTGACAAAATTGGTGAGGGACAAGTAGATCTTAAAGGTCTACTTGTTGCGGGACTGGAAAGACATGTATGATTTGTTGTCTGTTTGTTCCTTGCTTTCTTGGGCTGGACATCGCCTCCTTGCAGAAAGCAATGTGGCACAAGTCACCAAAGTGTGTGGCGATCGCAGTGATTTCGAAAAGCAGTGTGACCGCCCGTTCAAGGAACCAATGTGAGCAATTACATGAAATTATGAGGTTGCTTCAAAATGATTTTGCGTCATACTTTTTACCTGACACTTCAGCATTGATTCATAGCAGACGGCTTGCACCATGAGTTCATTAAATCAACATGGCACAGGGCAGACCAACAAACATTTGGACACCAGCAAAAGGTACGGTACTGGACAATGTTCTGAATTCCAGAAATGCCATTTTTGGTCGACATCATTCGTAGCGATCAAAGTTCCCTGTGACACTGGTGACATTTGGCGACACCAATTCGGACACTGCGGATAGTTGGCAGAGATGGCGACTTTCAGACGGCGAAGAGTCCAGAGCCTCAGAAGCTGTGGAAGGATGCTTTGACACCATTTTAAAGTTTTGGTAAAGTTCTCCACATTGAAATCATTGATGCTTTCAGAAATCTTTCAGAACTTTCATATGCCTTCTCTGCCTTCTCTCGAAGTCCGTACCAAGGGAGTCTTGGGCTTTGCCCTGGTCCTGGTTCGAAGCTCAAGACGGCGCGCTAGTAAGACGATAGTCCGATAAGTCCGCTGTAAGATGACAAGGTACGGCCAGTGCTGAGACTTGTCTCCTATGCTCCCCCCATGCGAAAGACTTTGAGGATTCTGTGTGTCTTATATTCCGAAACATTGGGTCTTGTATGGTTCGGTACACATCTCTGGAGTTGAGGGCTGTACATGAAGCACTCAGTGAAACTGGTAACCCAGACTTGGAGCCAACCTGTGGCAGATGAGGATTCTTTTGCTTGCCGGTGTTCTTTGAGGTGGCAGCTGCCATAAGCCGAGAGGCATTTATCCCATCGAGACCTACTAGACCTCAGGCACGACATGCTATGAATTGCTGTCAGCTTTGGGTGCAGTGCTTTCGGGCTCAAAGGACTTCAAGATGTTTCTCGAAAAAAAATCTTTGTGGAAAGCTTCAAGAATCCAACAGGTTTTGAGGAAAAGAGAAACCATTTAGCCCAAATGGTCAAGATATCCAGATGAGATGCACGTGATGCTTTCTTCTCTTGATCCTTGCATAGTTCATTCGCAAGGCTGGAGCTTTGCTGGGCTTGTCAGCTGCGATTGCAGCACCGTCACGATCAGAAGCTTTCGAGGCGCATTTCTGCTCTGATTGTACCAAAACACTTAGTGTGCCATGACCTAAGTCTGAATCGAGGCTATTTGAAATGCTTAAGTCAATCTTAGGTCATCCTCACTTCAGACTCCTTCAGATTCAGACTTGAGTCCCTACAGCTTCCAATTGACTTGGTGGAAACTCGAAGGACAATGGATGAATTTAATCCAGATTCCAACAGTCCTGTCCCAATCTATCTTGAACTTGAAACTAGGGATGAAGGGAACAAACGAACAAACATTTTCATCCCATCTTCTTGTCGCACCATCCCTTGCTTTTCCACCATCGCAGATGCCTAACCTGGCGCAATTTTTCAGCACCGTCTTCCGCGTGGTCACCACAGGCACCAACGAGGCTCCAGTGGGAAGTCGTTTTAGCCAACAAATCTGGAAAGTTGGTTGATATGAGTCTTGCAAATCACATACCACATATTAGTAGCGGAACTTATAGGAACTGTTAGGAACTTATAGGAACTCAAAAGGGAACTTATAGGAGCTTCGTAATCAACCAGTAGTCCCTCTATTTGTCAAATCATCCACTGCTGAGGCCTTTGATCCCACGACGGAGGAAGGAGCTACGGCCTTGGGGCTGGCGAGTCCACTTCCCAAGGAAGGCTTCGGTGAGATCACCCTGGACGACACTTGGCGGAACGCTACCACCGGGAGGGGAACCCCAGGGAACCGGAGAACACCGGATGACCAGGCCGTTGAGGGTGAAACCACGGAAAGAGTTTGGTGTAAAGACCTTTTCCATCCTTTTCTTGGTTTGAAACGGATTTTGGGTTGTCAAAAGTTCTGGTTTCCCCGAAAAGCTCAACATCCGCCGGGGGGGGTATGTCAAACTCAATGTGTATTTTCCGCAAGCACAGGATGTGTTGCCCTTCGCCCTGTTCCTGTTGGTCGCCAAAGCCTCAGCAATTGGATTTTCTGGGTTTGTCTCAAACGGGATCTACCTCATTTTGTGGCAATCCAATGGGAAAAACATATGATAAATCAATACTAAGCATGGATGTAAAGACTCCAAAAGGCTGACTCGCTAGAGTGGTGCAGGATGGACTTCTATAGGTGAGCAAATGTTTACCTTGGCCAGCAACTTTTGATTTACTGGGACTACATGGTGCATATCTAAGTCTTCACCCCCTCTTGTCTGCCAAGTTGGTGATCTGGGGACTTTTGGTGGTGCCCAGCAGCATGGACCGCAGCGATGGAGCAAAGTCGGTGCTCTTCCCTTCACAAGTCCCAAAGTTACAGGCGGCTCTGCAGCATTGGGAAATGGGAGATTTGTCAGGATATACATCAATCATCATCAACCTCTGGTGAATCATCTGTCACTGCATGGCCACTGCATGGCAATGATGCAAGCAAACATACCAACCACAAAATAGCATGAACTAACCATAACATACCATAACGAACACCTTCCACAGATTTCCACAGCCCCTGGGTTGTTACATGTTTCTACACTCGACGCTGAGGTCTATGTCCCAGATGCGGTGAAAGCATTGCCGGCAGAGGTGCGGCGTCGCTCGACGTTTCCGACGTTTCCTTTTTTGAGCAATCGATGTCACAGCGATTCGCCAGCGATTCGCTGAGGCACCGATTCTGAAGAGCCGAAGACTACGGGACACCTGGCACCGTTTGACGTTCACACGGCATTTGAACATATTGGAACACACGGACATGCCATTTATGATGTCATTTTCGTGTTGATGTAGATTTTGCCACAATGGAAAGAGTAAATTTCCAGAGGTTTGATTTTGACATATTTTGACAATTTTGTTCTAATCTATGGTTGGATTGAATATCGGGCTTTTCGTGGAGCAGTCTTGATAGCCGCCATCCTGGCCCAGGATCCGGATGGCGAGTTGCTTCTACCTTTGAAGGAAGCCAAGAGGCCCAAGAAGAAAAGCAAGAAGAGTCCGGCAGGGTCACATCCTCAGAGATTCGAAGCGCGAGACTTGACTTGAAGTCCTTGCGCACCTAATATGTCATGGTTGAAAGACGTTTCAAAGGGAAGCATGTATGATGATAGATTAGCCTCAGCTAATTTGATGTCAAACTGTGTCTTAGTCTTTCAGAAGGGAGCCTTTTCCCTATTTTTAGTGGTAGCTTATCACCAAGTCAATCAAAGATTCTTCGGATGCCATATCATGCAATGTCGTGCACCTTCTTGTTGTAATCAGTTCACTCTTGTACAGACTGAGGTTTAACCGCTCCAAAAAGTGAGTCTACTGCCATAGGACTTGACAGCGTGATGGTTGAAGTGTCGAAGTTGACATCTGTCTTTGACACATGCGATGAAAGGTGGAAAAGCAGTGTCCGGAGCTTTTTGTAACTTTTTCCACGACTTGCGTGTTGCATGTTTTGCATCAGGGTGAATCAACAGGTCCAGACGCCAGCCAAGCAATTCCTTTGGAGCTCCCGAAAGATAGTATTTGACATTCTTCCGCCACAAGTTTCGACCTAGTCCTTCCCGAGATTTCAAGGAGAGAACCTGCAGTGGCTGAAACCCTCGAGATGACAGAATTTCAGCCACCCACGTGGTGCTTATGGTGCTTAGACTTTGCGCATGTCCCAACTCCCAACTTCGGCTCAAAGTCCAGCACAGCTCCCTGGAAGGACAGTTGGACCACTAGTGCAACAAAAATCTGGAGTCCAAGCAGCAGAATCCAGTTCCGCAAAAATCTCACCACATCACTTTAAATAGAAGGAATGCACACAGAAACAACAGTCTGAAGAAAATATGATTCAACATTTTCTGACATTCTAAACTCAATCTTACAATATCTTACATTTTCACACAGAAATGGAGTGAAATGGACCTGGCTTTGTACATTTTCGTTGCTTTGTTTCGTCCTTCCAGGTGGCTCGCTGCGAAACGTTTAGCGGGTCCAGATGTGGCGCATGGCATCGACCGAGTCGACTGCTGGGCGCTGATTGCGCGGCCGGGGACTCGGCGTTTTTCTTTTTGGCGATGGCCATTTTAAGAAGGGGATATGGGGATATAGTTAGTATGGGATAGTGTCAATAGTGGCTATGCGAATTATGAATCCTAGAGCCAAAAAACCACATGGATGGCTATGGACCATCCTAAATTGGAGGTGTTTTTTGGGAGCTCCCACACTAAAATGATGTAGATTGCATTACTTTCTTGCAGGACTTTGATGTTCTTGTCTTTTAAGAGGTAAGTTTTTTTTTTGAAATATACAGACTTGTCAGATCTGAATCTTGCAGATGCTGTTGAAATGAGAGATTTGGCTGTGTGGAGAGCTGTGGTCAGGTAGCAAGATGCCCGTCAAGAAACACATCAGGCAGGTGACAAAATGCTGGAGCTGAGTTGCGATGCTTCCCACGTCATACACTTCATCCAACATTTGATCTAAATGGTTTCCAGTTGTTTTTTCACAGAAGTCGCAAATGATGGTGGTCCTTGATTCTCAGATTGACCTCTGGTAGACCTTGGTAGATCTTTGTGAACACTAGGCCCGGCAAGATTGAAGCCAGCCCCAATGGTGATGCTTTGGTGCCCCAGCTGCGATGGCCCAGCTGCGACCTGCGCTGTGGCTGCGACCGCCGAACAACCGAGGTGGTAAACTTCACCTCTGAGGTCACTCACCTTGATGAGGTCCCCGATACACGCCATGTCTTTTTTTTTTTACAATGCTGTACAGCTTTAAAGAATTTTAAAGCTGTGGAAATCCTGGGACATTTTTTTAAAACAGATGGTGATTTTTTTGTCAAACTCTTGTTGCTTCTTGGTCCATTTTGTAGCGCAAGTTGCCATTTTGAGCTTTGCGTAGCTTCGTGTAGCCAGGATGGGATGCCAATCAGCGTGGGGATTCCAAGCCACCGGATGGAAACAGCACCAGGATGGAAACACAGGACGCTTGGATTCGGGGATTCTCCGTCAGGTGGAGAAGACGCAAGAAAAGCGTGAAGTCCCTGTTGGCCAAGCCATGCGAGGCGAAGCAAAAGGGAAGATGAAAAGATGAAACCGAGAACGGTATGTGAAAGATATTGAAAGATATTGAAAGATATTGTGAAGCTATTTTGAGCGGAAACAGAACCGGTTCAGGGTCCGTGGCCATTGCAACCGCCAGGACTCACAACATCTGAGGACATAAGATCTTTGGCGCGAGAGATTGTTGAGAAGTCCTTGCCCTAGAGTCACGCAGAACATCACGCAGGACATCAAGTGAAATCATCTCACGAATGGAAGTGGAGCATTTTGTTCATGGCACTGATGCAGGAACAGATCTCCTGTTCAGATTTGTATTTGAATGCTTAGAGTTGCAAGCGTGTGGAATGGGAAGTGACTCTTCAGATTTTGATAGATTTTGTGTAGCTTTAGGTGCCGCTACATACCTGAGAGTAAGACATCTCAAGTGGAGAAGGCTGGATGTTTGACGCGGCGAGATCATTGGAGGAGCTCTTGTCGGCAAGGGGCCAGTTGCAAATTCAAAGAGCCTAATCCGTCACTTTTCGGACTTCTCGTGCATCGGGCAGGAGGGCAACTTTCAAAAAATCATGGTGGAAACATTTTTGGAAAGTTGAACCGACAAAGAGTTTTTGCAGGGGAGCTTGTTGAACCTGTAGCCAACATATTTGCAGCCGTTTCCTATTCAACCGAGCTCGGCTTGGTTCTGCTGCAGTCCTGATTTGTGCCGCCCTCAGCTGTTTTTGACTGATGTATTTCCAGGGTTCTTCCCTGCTTTTCGAAAAGCCCAACTGGCCTTCTGAACCACTGGGCACGCCTTTGTTCAAGCCTCCCAAGCGATCTTTAAGTTTGTCATCTTGCCGAACTGAAGGCCCTTTCGTAGACAAGGTCTGACTCTCAGCTGACTGGCTTTGGTTCCAATGACATGGCCAGCGAAGTTTCGTGAGAAGTTTCGGATCCTGACGAACAACCACGTGTGAAATCGTGAGAAACTATGGCTGTCGAGAGGCGCCATTCGAGTCATTCGAGTCGGTTTGTGTCGTGAAGCCTTAGGAAATGGCTGGAGTTCGCCAAGCACCTGGGGGAGTGTTCCTTGGTCGAAATTGTAGGCCGAAGAGTTGCTGCGTTGCTGTTCAGTCTCACGTAGCTAGTGAGAAGCATCGTTGGAAGATCGCGTGGTCATGCTGAATCAGTTTCAGAGAAGTCGCAAGGTCAAGCATTTGCCTTGGATTGGATGCTTCGGAGTTGAAGGTGGGGCGAGACTTCAAAAGAACCGTAGATTTCAAACAGACAGCGCAGGTTCCAAAACCGATCACAAAGATTCAGGCGGCATGATCTCATGAGCCCATCGCAAGACATTCTGTCCAATATATCCAGTCCTTATCACAAACATATTATTGCCATTTGTTTAATTTTGTTATTTACATAGTTAGCCTATTTCTTGCTTGTGACAATTTTTGTTTCCTTCGCCTTTGTGTTCTTTGCCGCAAACGAGTACTGTAGCTCCAGCTCCTGTGTCTCGGTTTGAGGCAGGCGCCATCTCCTCCAACGCCTTCGCATCCAACACGTCCCAAAACAGCGGCAACTTCCTGACGGAGCGACCAAGTACGACACTTCTTGCACCTCCAGGTGAGATCTGAAGATAATTGAAGATTCGACAGATTCTGCTGTGTTGGATTTCCAAGACATGTCTCAGACATTGCTCATGCAGAGTGTTTAATCATGCATAATTGGAGTTGCGATTCCGCGACAGATTGGAATCATTTCACATTTTCACACATGTTTATAGATGGAACATTTTCTGCGGACGCAGCTTTCAACGCATTTTGAGGTGGCCGATCAACGATTTGTCTTGGCGAATACCCTGAAGTGAAGCAACTGGTGCCACCAGGCCCAAAGTTGGAGCTGGTCACCGCTTCCTCTGGTGCTGGATATCTATGACTCATCCATAGCAATCTTATCTAATTCTTATTTTCTAGTTGTGTTGATTGGAATCTTTGCCAGGTGGAAAGTCGAGCATTTGCCTTGGCTTGGATGCGAAAGAAGCTGCCCCCGTGTCCTCTAATGCCTTTGCCTGTGGCAACAACCAGAATTGCGGCAACGTCCTGACGGATCGCCCCACGACTTTGCTGCACGCCCCTCCAGGTGGTTACTCCACCATCCGCTTGGGTCATGACGAGCCAGCTGAAGGCGTCAAGTCGGAGTCTCGCCCTGTTGGAGGAGAGGATCATATCACTTGGGGAGAAGTTCCAGTGCAGAGCACCGCTGGTCATCGAGTTCCTGCGGGAGGGAAGAGCACCATCTGTCTCGGTGTTGAGAACGAGAACGATCGGAACGTTGCTGAAAATCCCGCAGCAGCTGAAGTCGCTGAAGTCTCTCAGGTCGAATCGAAGACAGCTGAAGCAATCGATGAAGCTCCACTCACTCGTCGGGTTCCTGCTGGTGGCACTAGCACTGTCTGCCTGGGAACTGATATCAGTTCACATCTCAGTCACCTTGGCCAGTTGTGAAGTGAAGCTTGCGAAGTTACTGTGTGTTACTGTGGTGAAGTATAGATTTTGCATGCGCCTACGGGTTCTGTGCTGGATCTTGTGTCGATTGCTTACGATTGTGTCGATATCCTTAGGTGAATGGATTCTCTCATCCCGAGCCCTTGGTCATTGCAGCCAGGAGGCTGGGTGATTTTGGCAGGTCATGGTGAATTCTGGTTGCAGTTCCAAGTAACCCATGAGATCCAATGAGTCACATCAAAGTCACATCCGCCGGAGGTGCCGTGCAAAGCGGTGGACGCCAAGCAGGAAACGCAGGAAACGGAATCCGAGGTCAGATGAGTCGCCTCAGCTGTTCCACATTGACCCGGCGCATCGTGAGCAAATCTTCGCCAGGACCAGAAGGAAGAGAACCGATATGTGGAGATTGAAGAGGACTCTACTACGAATCAGATATAGATATGCTGTGGATTGCCTTGGTGTCATTTCACAGCCGATTTTGGATGACTTGAAGATGTTCGGTTGTCATGCCATTGACACCAGGCCAGCCAGCCACAGCCTGAAGATCTCGAAGGCCGGATGCGGCCGGATGTTGCATCAGCTGATGGCAGGGCATTTGCCAAAAATGCGGGGTGCATTCTTTTCAGCTGTATTTCTTGGCGCAAGTATAGTTCATACGTCAAAAAACAACATATTTCAATTGCTTTCTGAAGTTTCAGTGCTGAAGTCATACTAGTTGTGGTTCCTTGGGCTTCGTATCCGTATTTGTCGTTCCTGGAAGGTGTCATTTTGGGTGAGAAGATCGATGAGGCGTGCTTTTTGCCAAACAAATCATCAAACGAATCAAATCCGACATCATTCATTCTTGAAATGTCGGATTCCAGTTGACTGGCCAGTTGGTCTTCATTTTTGAGCCAAGTGTTGAGGACAAAACTGCGATCAGCAAGGCAGTCCAGAGCGAGATGAACATGTTGCAGGAGAGCCTCATTGAAACCTGATGAAATCTGCAGCTGTTGCAGCTGTTGCAGCTGTTGAGCTTGTGCCACACTCAAAGGTCTATCGGAAATTCTGGATGCTTCACGACGCTTCATGATGGTTCATGTCTTCAGGACTTGCCAACGCCGGCTCGAAGAGCCCCCCCTGGTGGGGTGAGAGACACAGATTCCAACCGTCATGGAAAGCATCTGAAGATTCACCAGTGCGAACAGATCATTGTTTTCATAGTGAGCATCGGATCAACCCTTGTAATGCTTGGAAGCATTCTTTTTTTTCAAGAGATGAAAGATCAAACTTAAGTTTCTCTCTAGTTTACGGGTCTTCTCCACCTTTGACCAAGGTGGCAACTGTGTTGCTTGGCTGAGCGTGAGTGCCGTGTCAATTCAGTGCAATCCATTGAGCTTTCAGCGAGCTGTCTCAGCTCTTTCGGTAATTTAGCAGGTAATTCGCATGTGGGACGCGAGTCAACGCGAGTCCATGGATGAGTTCGGCACTAGAGTTTCTCTGATCATTGCAGCACGCGCACACGGTCAAGCAAAAGTATGCTGCAGTGCAGTGCATTTGTTTGTGCCATCTCTTCCGATTCAAAATGTGCACTTCTGAAATCTTCTGAATGGCCAATTTTTTGCTCTGGCAGGTGCTGAACAAGCTCTACGCACTCCAAACTGATGTGTCAGAAGCTTGGAAATGGAACTAGTGGAACCATGTGGAACCGCTATGAACTGCTTAGTGAACTGCTTAGTGAATTGCCATGAATTGTGGAATGTCTTGCTATGTCTGGAAAGCTGATCACAACGTTGTTTCTGACACCATTTCCCTCATCTCATTCCCAACTTCATTCAGTGCACTTTCCGCTTTTGTTGTTCATCTGATTCATCTGATTCATCTGATTCACGTGTGCATATGCTTGCATTCCGGGCACTATACCTGTATTTGTGTTGCCATTTGATCGACGGCAATGCCAGGCAGTTCAAGGACTTTGCAGGCACGTCGAGACACCTCCATCAGTCACTACCTTCATGGGTCAAGCTGAAAGCCAGTTGCGTTTTCCGCATGATTTCGATCGTTTTTTTGTCGGTTGTGGATTGGGCCTCCAGGTCTGCCAAACCTCCAACAGTGACAATGTCCAAGATTTTGAGACTCAAATTCGGGTTCGCCTGTGACGTAACCTCCAAGATCCAATATACAAGACATACACCATCAATTTCATTCAATTTTCCTAACAATGGCCATTTCAGGTTATTCCAGGATTTTTCTTATAAGAAACTAAGAAACTGGCTGTTTGAAGATCAAAAACGATGGCAGGTGCGACGAAGTCGTCCACGCATCGCACCACGGGTGGCGACTCCAACCGTGACGATGACCGTGCTCCGTCGCAGCTGGAGGATCTCTTGCCTTTTGCCTCGGCCCGGGGAACTCAGTGGTGGAGGATGATGGCAGGGTTGTGATGTTAAAACTTTAATTGCTTCTTGTTAAATGATGCGATAATAATCAATCATGATTGTGATTATATTCCTGTTGTGATTGTCATATTGTTATCGTTATCATGTCGACCGACGCTGCACTTGTCACATGATGTGTCCTCCGAGATGCGTAGCGTGGACGACTACATCGAGGAATTGTACGAGGACTGGGAGTTGCGACAGGTTTCAGTGGCCATGGACTCTAAATTCACTGGATTTGTTAAAGGGAAAATCTTAAGCGGAAAGCATGGTTTTCCCCGTCAAATATAGAGGTTTCCTGTAAATTTTCCCTAAAACCAATCCAGTGAGTCAATCTCAGTCATGTTAATGCTGACTTGCCTTGGACAATTCGAGGAATTGATGAAGTTTTCAAAAGCTCTTGTCCTTCTAGTCAATGCATTTGTGGCAGATTGAGTGTTGAATTTGCATCCAATGATCAATCATGTTTTCATGGAAGAAAGGATCAACATATTCGATATCTTATTTTGAACATGTTTCCCGCGGCAGGAAGATATGGACATGAAGGTCCAAGGCGCAAGAAAGCTCCTGCGCCTTTGTACAGAGGCAGAACGGCCGCAGATGGAGCTGGGAACGGAGGCAGCCGAGGTGATGAGGTGACACTCTCTGCCTCTCTGCTGTAGGTGCCTGTTCTAGAGCAGTTGGCAGACCATTCCACGCTGCTTGGAGCCGGGGTCCCAGAGTTGCAAACGGTGCAAACCACAGAACCAATTCAGAGCCATGTGACAAATGTGGTTCCAGCACAATTTACCAAAAAATCCGAATTCTCTGTTAGATTTGCAATATCCAGTGCTCACTTTTGGTTCGAAAATGTTCTAAGACCTTGTGCGTTTGATACCGCTCAACTCCGGCTAAAACGTAGATGACATAGACTGAGTTCACAGGTGTTGAGCAGAGAGCTGCGGGAAAACGCCAAGCGAAGCTATGAGTTGGCAGTTGCCATAACAGGTGCCTTGATGATTGCTATTGCATATCCATTGCATATCCATGGCCCGGTGACCTGTTTACGGCATGCCAAATCGTTTGGATCAAAACCTATTATTGTCCATTTTAATGGGATGAACATCCATTTACCAGCTATTTTGATGTTCACTAGGTACCAGGGTTTTGACTCATAGCCATATCAATGCATATCAGATATATCACAGAATTGGGGAAGTTTTTTGGGTTCAAACGTCATTTTGTGTTAAAAATGTGAGGCATTTTCTTGATCTTCGCCAATTTCTCCTGCTTTCACGCAGCGCTTTCGAAGTATCAGTGTGGTGAAGTCACCATGCACATCCTGGAGCCACTTGGACGAAGAAAGTGGCAGTGGGGCCTAGTCGGGCTTAGCGGCGTTGAAGTGACCTTGAATCGCCAAGGTACGAAACGAAACGACGCCACGCCTTACAAAAGGACTGTGATAAAGAGATCCATTTGGTCATTTTCGTCTCAAGGGTTGAGACTTAGTCATTTGTGTCTTTGGAAACTTTGGAGACACATCCCCTACAAATAACTTCCTAAGATGTCCTAACCCTCACATTCCAATCATTTCCCAGTCTTTTTGCCGTGCGACATTCCTCTTGTCATTGCTGATCTGGAGTGTCATGTGATGGTGCAGATTGTGTGAAATTTGGAGGACGCTGGTTGTCATGCTTTGCTGGATCGACAGGAGCCTGCCTTTAGTTTCAGTGTTCGACCGCACGTAGACGATGGCAACAGGTGAATGTTTTTATCCATTTTGGGATGCAGGTTGTTGCATGACTGAACTGCAAGATCAGTGATCAGTGACACTTAAAATTTTCAAAGATATCTTCTGCAATCGCTGCAAACATAGGATCACCTGCTGCAGATTTGCATTCTGGTGCTCCGAGCAATTTCAGAGGAGCCACGCACTGTGAGTATTTCTGTGTTCGGCCTCATTGCATCAACTGTAGCTAGGTGACTTCCAGATACTTCCAGATTCCAGCAGTTGAACAAACTACTTTCGGTCGATGCGTGAGACCGCAGGAAACCGCTCTGGAGTTGAAGTTTGTGAAGCAGAACATTTGCCAAATGTTGCCTCCCTTGCTGAGTAGGCAACACGAGGACAGGGGTACCACAGGATCCACAGGATCCACAGGGGCCCTCAAATTGTGCATGTTCTGGTGAACACAACTCGCAAGTCGAAAGACGTTGAGCTTGTCAGGAGAATTTGGAACATACCCAAGCAGGAAATTTAGCATAGTGTCAGTTCAGACCATATCCATCGATATCCATTGTAACTTCCATTGTAACTTCCTGTGATGGCCATTCTTTTCGAGTCATGACCAGTCCTTTGATCACTGCGGATCGCCATCCATGTCCACCTCCACCTTGTCCGACCTGAGCCACAGGACCTTCTTTTTAGCACGTTGAACGCACTTCACAAACTCACGATTTTTGAGCAAAACAAGGACTGATTTCTGGGACGGAAAACTCGAGAGGGCTTTACCATGCTCCAAGAAATGCTCCACTTCACATTGTGTCCTGCTTTGATGTTCTCCTTGTCTGACATAACATACAGAATTGTGCACATATGTCTTTCCCACTGTTTCTTGTCCTCCGTGCCTGGGGCTTTGAACTCTTTCCCTTGCAGCTTTCTCTGTGATCCAAACATCAGCCCTGATTCAATGAATTCAATTCATCAAGTGTTCCAAAGGAGTTGAAACACGAACTAAAACAGTTGAAGGATGTTGAAGGATGTTGAAGGCCTGAAGCGTCAAATGCGTTTTCGATCGATGCGGGCTCGATGCGTCAGGAGGTTTTGATCGGCGAAATGCCGCGCTTTGTGGAGCTCTTGGGCCATCCAGCCAATGAGGCCTTTGAAATTCAGAGCAGATTTCCAGATTTCGATATCTCTGAGATTCTCTGAGATTCTCTGCACATGTTACACTTATTATCACTGCTCTGCAATGCTTTTTGCACTATTGTTTTGCACGATTGTTTTGCTTGTTTCTGTTTTTGGGATTTCTAAAGTGCCGTCTTCCGACTCCGAGGTCTTCAGCATGGCATTGCGCCTGCCAGATGTCTTAGCTGAACAGATGTCATTTACATGTAAAAAACGTCCAGCTTGTAGGACCTGTGCAGAATTTTAGTGCTTTCATGTAGGGCTTTTGCGTTCTTAGACGCTTGATTTGGTATTTGTTCAAAGGATGGAGATGGATTGGATGGATATGGATTGGATGGGGGAAGGGCACACACCTGCAGCTGCGTCTCTAGAATATGTAGTGTTGTATCGTTAGACAGAGCAGATCCTTGGACCACCCAGGTGTTACAATCTTTCCTTCGATGCGAGAGGCCGAGCAGCTCTTGCCGAACAGTGCGAAGCCTCAGACTCTGAAAACTCGCTTGCTGAAAACAGAGCTGAAGATAGAGCTGAAAACTCCAGGATATTCCAAGATTCCAAGATATTCCAACAAAAGGAAACCACAACAAGTCAAGCAAAAGTCAAGGCAAACTCAGAGCACAGAACAAAGGCAAGGGAGCAGTCTGTAACAGTCTGTGGCTCTGGAAGAGAGGAAAGTAATGAGAGTAGGACTGTGGCTACAAAGCTCGGCAAAGGGCTGACCTTCGGACACTGAAAAACGCATCACACCGTGGACTGGACCGCTGGTGACAAATGGACTGGGTGGGGTTTTCTGAATTTTCAAAGTGTCCCTGCAACGGATTTCTCCACCCCTGATGCTCGGAATGACTTTTGTTTTCCAAGTCTTTACATATCGCGAAATGATACGACGTGTGCATGACCTGTTTATAACTCGTCGACTTGACCTTGCCACTGTCTTTCTGTTGGTACTGCATGGCATCGGGCAGCATCCAAGGAGCGCCGTCGTGCCTCGTCTGATGCATGCGGTGCAGCATCAAAGTACTCACAAGGCCATGGAATTTGGCGATCACACCGTTGTAGTCTTTTGACTTGGAAAAGTTAGTACTTTCTGGATAGACTTGTCCAGAAAGTCTAGAATCTGATTGTGCTACAGTGTTACGGTGTATACTTATCACTGTGGGGAATGCGATGCAGTGATGGAAATGACGTAGTATCATCATGGATCATCGCGGATTTGGCAAACAAGCAAAGGTTAAGGCGCTATCAAGAAACGAGTACGAGTAGTTTCAAAGCACCTCAACGACCTTCGTAACATCCTGCATGATTTTTCAGGTAACTGCTCTGTGCAACAGTCGTTCAACAAGTTTCATGACTACCTGTGCTAATGCAAGGAGAATATGAGTAAGGAGTTGACAGTCAAACAGTAGAACGGTGAACAGCAGAAAAGATTATCGTCGGTTCACTGGGAAGAAATGTGGAATGACGCAGTGATGCGAGCAAGCCATGACAGCCATGATTCATTTTATTTTATCATATCTTAAGAAGAAATGAATCGAAAAGATCATGCACGTATCAGATCCTATCAGATTCTATCGGAAACGGTTTTGGCCTGGCAGGTGGCTCTGAAGTTGCTGTACCACATGACGCTGGATCCACCAGTGAGGCTGGAAAGTCATCTTGTTCACAAAAGTGTGAGCTCAAGGTGAGCCCAAGTGGTAAAAGCAGCGTTCGATTTCGAGTTTCATGATATTCAATGATATTTGTATAATGATATTCAGTTATTCAATGATATTCAATGATATGCAGAATAATCCCTGGAAAATCCTGGGAAAAGATGTGGGGGGAGGTCGTCTTTGATTCGAACATCGCCACATCTTCCCTCTTTCGCGTTGCAACTGGTGATGTCCTCAGAGCGACTGCCGCCGATGTCAGCTGTCAGTTGCTATCAGTTGCTGGCAGTTGCTGTCTGCTGTCAGCTGAGGCCCGAAGCAAAGAGCAGGACACGGCCACGCGGCCACGATGCACGACGTATTCAGCAGATTTCTGCTCTGCAACGTTGTATTCACCAACTATTCACCAACTATTCACCAAATTCATTGGATTTCACCAACATCGAAGCCTTCTGATGCCTTCGGACGCCTTCAGATGACCTGGATGCTCTTAGGAGCCGGAAGCCATCGCTCTGTTGGTGAACTTGGCAGCTGACGAGGCCTGGCTCCAGTGATCCGGGGTTCAGGTGGGTGCCCGGTGGATGCTGATGTCAGGCGGCAGCTTGCCTGATCCTAGCGGAAGACAGCTTCATGGCTGTGGCGTTGAAAGCTTTTAAGCAGAAAAACATCGGAATGCTCAAGGCCGGAAACGGACCAAAACGGACCAAAACGGACCAAAACGGAACGCTAGAACCTGACAAAAGAGACTCCGAAGCAATGTTCAATTTCTGTGGTTTTCGCTCCTTTGGAAGAAAGAGCTGGTAACATTTTCGGACAGACAACAAAAGGTCATACCGATTACCTGTCAGCCTGAATATAATTGAATGACTGCATGACTGGATGCTGGAAGTCGTTCGCAGGTTGTTCGCCACATTGCATCGCACACCGCAAGCAGATCTATCCTGCTAGATGTGATGGGTGGAGGCAGGTTACATTGAACAACTATAGCAATATGAATTTCACATGAGTTTCATCTCATATGCAGCTCATCTCATCAAGACGACAATCACATCAGTTCTCAAAACATTTGGACGCGACCGCCAGGTGACAGTTCTAGCCTGGAGCTCCAGTCTGGCATTTCCATTGACGACAGCTGTCAGATCTGTCAGATCTGTCAGTGAAATGGTTCCCCTTTTGTCGCCCTTTTGTGTTTCAAAGCACGGTGTTGAGGTTATGCCTGGCTTGTGCAGGCCTTTGGCATGTTATGAGCAGTGCAACATGATTTGACGAACACTTTCTGCAGACCGTCAATAGATTGAGACGAAGACTTTCCGGTCAGTGGAAGTTTCGAACAGAAAGGACACATGTTTGATCATATTTGTGGAATTTTGTGGATGATGTAGGGTCGTTTGCTGTTTTTATACCTCCAAACCAGTCCAAACCCCTTCAGATAAAGCAGTCGTTTTCTGCTGGGCACCGCTGCAGTTGGTCCAGATGGTGAAGGCAACAGCAGCAGACAGGCGAAACGGAAGAAGGGAAGGGCAACCCCTCCAGATAGCTTGGTACGGTATGGTATTGGATTCATTTGGGGTCTCAATTATCTTCAGAATGAAAAAATCAGGAAAAATATCATTGTTCCAATTTTCCAGATGTTCAAAATGATCTCAAGCGTTTCCAGAGAAATCACCATCTTCACCTGGGCTAAAAAACCAAGGGATCTGCCACCTCCATCGGCAAGGCATGATGTCCTGGTCGAGGTCCTGGGCATTTTAGCCGCCCTGGACTGCCCCGAGGCAAGGGAACTCAGGAGGTGTATGGAGGCTGTTGACTGTGGATTTGAGAAGATATCTGAGGAACTTTCATGTGAGATTGAAGATGATTGAAGATGATTGAAGATGATTGAAGATGATTGAAGATTGAAGATCCAAAATGATCTAAAGCACTCTAAAGCATCATCCAAGTCATCTATGCTAAAGACTTTAAAATTTTGACCTTGCTGTAACGTGGTGAGTTGAATTCTAAGGTGCCCTGGGTTGACCTGTGCGAAGCTGGACTGTTGGAGCCTCTGCCAAGGTGTGGGGAGAGTCGTAAAATTTGATGCGTTTCGTGGTCTCATGGTGTGCCTTTGAAAAGGACTTGTCTACCCCCAAATGGCAATTTTGATGTTGGAAAATTATGATGAACGAAGATGGAATTTGGGGTACCCCATTTTTAGACAAACCGATATTATAGACACTTGGTATGATCTTGTCTTAAAACACATCCAGTGAAAGGGAAAAACTCCCTGGTTTGTGGAGGCTGCTCATGGTGGGCTTCGCAGAAGATGATGTGGTTTTGGAGGCCATCCAGGGGTCATTTCTGGTGAGCAGGGTCAAGTCAGTAGGAAGCCACAGATGTTGATGTTTGTGGTGGCTATGTACCAAATTTAACGATTTTCAGTAATTTGCATTGAACAAATTGGATGGACAAAGCCACATATGATCGAAAACGGTGATATTAACAATTGATTGTGTCTGTGTCTTCCAATCGTGATCCATTCGGTCCAGTATGGCAGGGGCTTCACGTGAATTCTGTGATGAACTCCAGGGATTCACCTTTCGGACACCTATTTTACCAATTTTCCATTTCCAGGTCCTCTGTTTTTGTGTCAACTCTTTATGTCACAATCCTTTTCTGAATTTCTTCCTTCGTTTCATGCTGTATATCTTGTTTTTCTGGTGCTTAGATGTGCTTAGATGTGCTTAGATGTGCTTGATGGCTGTTTTCCTCCTGACGTGAGAAAAGTTGCTGCATATGGCGCATGGGCGCAGGCGGTGATGCTTTTGAGTCTGTTGGCTCTGGATCCGCCCGCTGCGGCTCTACTTCCCAGCTCCAAGGCCGCCAAGAATTGCTGTGAAAGCCATGATAGCCATGGTGACCTTATGGAGGTTAACATCATCAAAAAATGGGGATTTGACCATCAACGAATGGGAAATTTAACCATGAAAAATGGAAAATTAATGGGAGAAAGAACAGAGTTTCCATTGAAACCATGATGCTTGGGATTTCAAAGGCCACATTTGTGTGCATTCGGCAGTCTCTACAAGTCGAGCTCACAGCACACTGGTCACAGGTGATTGGTCTTTTGCCGGACCTCCTGGCTACAAAGTCTGGGGATGCTGATCTCCTGGTGCGAAGCCGAGGATTTTCGATGCATTTCCTGGTTCTGCTTCTGTGTGATATGGTAGATGTAGATGGATGCAGATGATGTTTGTGGTTTTCTGTGCTCGTTTCCAGTCCTAGAAGTTTGATCAAACTGTTCCCTTTCAAAGCTTTCGCATTTGGGCTTTGCCCTCAGGTCCAACTGCTTTTCCTGGTTCAATGCCTTCTAATGCTGGAAGAGACACGGGATGCTCTTTGCTCAGCTGAACAGATTTGATCAGATTCAGAATGTCTCAATTTGGCGGTTCTTCAGCAGTCCCAAGAGGTGCCGGCTTCTCTCAGGTTCTCTTGCAAGAAACTGACGTTCCTCTTCACATTATGGACACCGACAGAATTCAGAGATCTTCAAAGCATGTTGGTGAACTATTTCATGTGGTGTCCATCAGTATTCATAGTATTCCATCAGTCGCTTCAGTGGATCTTCAGATCTTGCAGGACTTGGTGCGTTCTTCTTCCCAGGCAACGTTGCATCCCTCGTTGCATCCCTCGTTGCATCGGCTCTGTTGGAAGGCCGAAGCCATGGAGCTTTTAGACCTGATTTTGGCAGTTCAGACCTCAGGGACCTCAGCACTTGAGCAGTGGCATCTAAGCCGAGCCCTGTTGATTGACTGGAGGGGATTCTCCATGATCATTAATGATTATCATTTGGATTATCATTATTGATAAAGGATACTATGATCATGATATATGATCATGGATTATCACTATCATTATCTATTGGAGATTATCACCATGAATTGGGAAGCCCGTTCTCAGTGACGACTCGTATCCCAGGTGGAGTCACACTACGACGAGCCGCTGTGGACTCGACGCATTCAGGAGCCTTGGACTCCAGGTTTTGATGCTGGGGATGGATCTTTTTCTCGCCAAAAAGTCATCAAACTGCCATGATTAGCATGTGAATTGGGGGATGAACATCCATAGCTACTCTACCAACTACCAGTAATTTTGAAAACCACTTTCACCAAAGTTTGGTCGACTGGTGGCCACCAAAGTCATGGCAGGAGTGCAAATTCAAGTTGCACAACCAAGAGCTGCGGCCTCAGAGGAAATTCGGAGGGATTTCTGGGAAAAAATATAGCATTCTGAAGATTTTCAGAGCATTTCCAAAGATCCTGCACCAAAGGTGGCTCGCTGCATGCAACGGCCAGGACTGCGATGCTACTGATGCTACCGAAACAATCCCGGTTCCTGGAGCATTTTGGATGGTTTCGTCCTTTCGCTCAGGATCCAGATCGATCACCTTCCCTGGACGCATCGAAGCGAAGTTCCATGAATTCAGGTCTGCCAGTTTATATAAAATTTATAAAAATATTTTGCCAGTTGCCATTATTGTTTGCCATTGTTTGCAGAGTGTCTGTGGTGTTTTTCCCCATCTTAAACGCGCTGTAAAACGATGTGATGCGGTTTTTCGGCAGGCTGGGGCACCACTGAGATGCAAGATTCTCGCAGAGAAGAGAAGAAAAGCAGACGCAAAAAGGGAAGGCGGGAATTTTGGGAAGTTCCATGAAGGTTGGTACTATTCATACTATTATGATATATGATATATGATATACTATTATGTACTATTGTGTGTTGTTTCACCTGTTTCTTTCATAAGTTTTTGTACACTTCTTCACTTGCTCTCTGATTCTCACACCAGCTGTCTGTGCCACTCTGTTCGCCCGACTGGGGCTGTAGACTCTGGGTCTTTACATTTCTGAACTGCAAATTGACTAACAATTTTCAATTTATCTAAAGTACTTGCACTCTGCCCATCCTGATCTTGACTGCTGGTAGGTGAACCAGCTCATGAAGGCGTGGGTGCCAGAATGTGACTCCCTTGAAAGCAGTTGTGACTTGGTGTTGTTGATGTCTTGATGTACATTAGTAGTGAAAAGCCAGCCGGCACAGAACTTCAGAAATTTCAGACTTTCACGTACCGTTCAGGATGGACTGCTGCGAAAGGAATTGCTTCCGCGCCCTTGTTTGTGATTCTCAGCCTTTTCTGCGTGGTGCTCCAAAGGGCACCACACAACATACCTCTACGGTAAATCCTAGTTGTTTTTCAGATCTGAAACAGATCTTTCCTCTTTGCCGTTCTTTGCAAACGTGAAGTGAAATACGCTTCACCACACCTACACTCAGAGCATATGAGCAGCCGTGCATGAAATCCATGAAGCGAGCAGATGTTGTTTTTGAGGTTTCTGACTGGTTTTGTAATCATTTGGTTATTTAGTATCAGTTGAACCATCTCTTATGATCTCTTAGAAGGTTTGTTCTTTGAACGAAAATGAAGCGGCGCTCACAGTCTTCGCTCGCACGTAAATGTGTCCTGACCCTGCGCTGCAGAGACGTTTCAGGCGCCGAGCCTCAGGCAGTGAAAGCCTAGGGCTGATTTCAAAAAGACACCGCCTTGGGCAGTTTGGGCTGCACAATTTAGTTGATCTTCAAGGACTTTATCAGCATCATCCATCATCATCATCATCATCATCATCATCATCATCATCATCATCATCATCATCATCATCATCATCATCATCATCATCATCATCATCATCATCCATATGTCGGGTTTTCTTCAACATTTTGCGTATGCCTTATGTAGATTTGGGCTTCCATTTGGGGGGCGTTTTTTTGAGGTATCTGGTTTCCTTCTGCTCAAAAAGCCTGGCGAGACGATTGCTGCATCGGGGTGTTCTGTTTGCTGGATCCAATATACATTGCAACCTTACAACGGCCCTGCTAGCTCTCGTACCTCCCCCCTGGCCTCAAATTTGCGCCATAGTTTTGTCCAGGAATCTTGACATTTTAGCATTGCAGTTTCAAGAAGGTGAAACAAAATCAGACATGTCCAGGGTACTTGCAGGAGCTTTGGGCCCAAGGGTTCTTTTTTGGTTTTGTCATTGCAACAACTTCTCAAGCCAACCATGTCAAACGAATCGATCCTTTCGATTCATTGATGTCGTTAGCTGTGCACAGTCCAAGCATCAGCCATGACTCCCATCCCATTTTTGCTTCAGTCATCACAAACATTGGCGAGAATCCATCACAGCGTCAGCTCCCCAAGCAAACTCGCCCTGCACGGACAGTTTCCAGACATCGCAAACGCCTTGCAGCCATGACTGCAGAGTGTGAGGAGGGGTTTTGCCAAATGCATCCAATGAGGCAAAAACTTCAAATGGAAAAAAATACCAAGTGGATTGTGGTTGACTGCAGTTACGTGTTTTGGAACCGAACTGGTTGAATTTTCGCTCCCATTCTGCACCGATGAAAATGCCTTTTTGCCTCCTGCCACCCTAAGAGATTGAGGAAATCCAGCTTTACGGATTTCACGGTTGGTTGAAATTGTGCGGTCTGAAATCGATCACCAATATTTTCACAATGCTGGATCCTGAAGGAACTTGTACCGCCATGGCTGAAAAGCGACGATTTGCAGGCGCTCAGTTGCTGCTGTCCGACAGCGTCAATAATGAGACTCTTCAGTTTGATGATGTTTGGCTGATACTGACTGCTAAGGTTCGAACACCCATCAAGTTGCCAAGGATACCACAACCCCCGGCCCTGCCGAATACATCCTGGGCACACACCTCAGTTTTTTATGCGCATGACTTTGGATGCAGAAAAAGGATGATCAATGATGATCGTCATGGAAAGATGGGCGGTATGCATCCACATGAGAAAACCGTTTCAACGCTTCCGTCAGATGCTGATCCTGGAAGAGCGACGCCGCGCGACCGAAGAGCGGCTCGGACCAAAGGTCTGCACCTCAAATCCACGAAGATTCAAAACTCGAGAACACAGATTGAGATGGTTTGAGATTGTTTGAGCATGGCATATCTCATGGTTTCAATGGATACTATCTGCATTTTCATATGGTTTTGTTCTACCAGCTGCTGGTTTATTCGAAGTTCCGCATGAATTTCCGGCTCGCCGCGAGCTTGAGGCAGATTACCCAAAGCCACGCACCAAACTCCGTGGCCGTTCCCCGAGAGTGTGGTGACCTCAGGTTGCATGAAATGATCGGCTGCCGAACAAAGTATGAATAGGGGAACTGGAGGTTTCCTAAAATAGGGGTACCCCCAAATCATCCATTTTAATAGGATTTTCCAATATAAACCATCCATTTTTGGGTACCTCCATTTTAGGAAACCCCCAACTAGTGTGAAAATATGGTCAACCTTGGGACCTCTATTTCCACCCGTGCATCGTCAGAAGGCAACCATTACAAATACATACAAATACTATGATATGCTCTGAGCAAAGAGAAATTGAGGGATGCCAATGATGCCCTGGACATCAAGAAAGAGTGACACGTAAATGAATATCAACTTATCTGCCAGTGTGTGAAGCTGAATAGTTGGACTTGAGATGTGTTTATTGCCACCTGAACGACATCTCACGGATAGACACCTATCGTTGGAGGAGACAACAAATTTAAATCCTTTGAAGAAAAGGATAATAAATGTGATGTTCGTCTAACGTGGCGTTGTTTGTAGCCAGCATGCCAATACAGTGAGTCATGTGCTTGTCCATCCTCACAACAACTCAGATCCAACAGGTGTGCCCTGTTGTCACATGTTGTCACATGTTGTCACTCTGTCGTCCTTAGCTGGCTTGGGTTTGCTGCTAAGACATCCCTTTGTTTTCGGAGGCCCAAGGAGGACTCGGAAGACTGGAGCCGTGAGGCCATGTTATGCCGTTGGAAAACAAAGGTTGAACATGTTACGTCAAATTTTAGTTAAACAAAAGCAGATCCAAAACGATTCAAGATGTACTCATCTTATTAATCTTGATTCTTTCCAGGATTTGCAAATCGAAGATAGGCTGAAGATTGTTCAAGATTCTTCAGAAGCAGTTTGCAAGGGACCTCCTCTCAGGCATCCACACTTGACAGAAGGAGCCTGGCGAGACTCTTGCGTGATTTGAAGGACCTGCAGTGTGCGAGTTACTCTGCGACGTGACCAAACATAGGCTTTTCCATGGTTTTCCATGGTTTTCAGTTTCCTGGTGTCAGATGGACCAGGACCGCCTGGCCAGGGAGCAGAAGATGACTTCGGCAACTGAGGACAGAAACGACTCGAGACGATTTTTGGTCAAAAAGAATGACTTTTTGCCGTTGCGAAGCGGCGACGTTTTGGCGACGTGAAGCTTTTTGTACTGCTCCTTGCATTCCTGGCATTCCTTGCACCAGGCCAAGGTGGCTCAAACCAGGAGGCCTGGACGACTGTTCACATCTGTTATCTGTTTACTCATTTCGCAATCTTTTTTCACTTTTCGCATTGCTGGTGATTGCCCTTTGTGAGCCTTTTTGGCCGAGTATATAGGTGCATAGCCCATATTGTTGGTGCTACTGATGAGAGACATCTATGGGGAAGATGTTGAGGAAGCAGGTACAACAGAAAAGACTGAGGCAAATCAGTAGAATAAAGTATCTGTTTCATTTGGTCTTTTGAACTGTTGGTTTTTCGATTTTCTTGATCCTCTAGTTCGGTTGCTTTGTTTTGAGCGGCAGTGGTTCTGAGGACAGGGAATTCTGAAAGTGGTTTACAGAGAGGGGCCTTGAGCTCGGCAGCACTGAAACATACTGAAACATGGTGTCGAGTGGTTCCCAGAACAGTTTGATGTCAATCTGATGTCACATGACATCCAATCGAGCGGTGTGATGGTGTGAGGGTAGATCGGGACAACGTGCAGGCCATCTCTGCTTCCGCTCCTGCTCTACAGCCGAGATCATCGAAGGCAGGGCGAAGTGGGGAGTGTAACTTGTTGGAGTTGTGGTTCGCCTGTAAACGTGACAAGAAGATCGCTTGAGCATGTGACAGCGGCTCACGATCATTGTTATGATCATAGTGATCACCATCATGATTCGAGTCATAATGCCCAAGAAAACTTGACTTCCTGCTGAATTTTGCTGGCCTCTTCTTTGATTCCCTTTGGTTTTTTTGGACCTGTGCAAGCAGCTCCCACATTTGGTGCCTGGTTCTTGGAGAATCTCAGACTCTGTGTTGCGCTTGTCATTTTCATCTCCTTCCTACGCTCTTTGCTTCATTTCTCACCTCAACCTCTCTTCCGTCCCACCAAATGTGTAGTCGCTACAGTCCCATCGCCATAATCTGTCATGCTCGTGTCAAGCATGCCTTTATATTTTTTGAAATACACTTTTTTGAAGTCAGAATGGAAAGCGCCAGAAACGACCAGCTCTATACTTCCCTCTTCCTCCTTTTTCCTGCTTGTTTGTACATGGCTTGACTTGACGGAGTCATTTTCCGTTTGGCCTTCCCGAATGTCCAGCCGGCAATGCTGGTCCTGGCACAGGGGCTCGAGAGCTGCAGCAATCAGAGGTGCGTTCCTCAAAAACTGTCGTTTTGTTGTTGGATTGCCTCCTTGAGAGGACATGAGGACATATCAAGAAGCCCAAACAACCCGCAAGTCACATGTAAGTCACATGTACCAGATTGTTGCGGGTTGTCTCAAAGACGAAGCATCATGCTGCCCCCAATACAGCTATGGTACAAATACCCAAGTAATCCAATGCATCACAGTCTGTTTCCAGTCTGAGATAAGTTGCTTGGGTCCGAAATGCGACGCGCTCGACCCGCTACAAGGCCTTTGCCTCTTTGACATCCGGGGATTTCCAAAGAGCTCTTCCGTGTCGCTCGTTTTTCCTGGTATCACACCAGCATCGTTCAGGTATAGCACCCCCCAGAAAAGATAGACACGTGATTTATAGTTTCTTTTTTTAATCACTATCTTAGTAGGAAATTTCAGAGGCTTACTATAAATATGATTTGTGATTCGATATGCAAGGCAAAAGAGAACGTGAAGCTTGCATGGCCAAAACTGGCGAAGCCGTGGCTGTTGACAGCTTCATAGATTGTGCCGATCACTGGTAGCATTTGCTGCAACAAGAACACTTCAGGGGAAAGCATGGAAAACAAATAAGGACACGGCCAAATATCAGGAGCAAAAGCCCGAGACATTCTCTGGTCATCCCACCAAGCCGAGGCACGAAACCGGTCGTCGCCTGAAGTTCGCCTGACCAAAGAGTGAAGTCAGAACGCAGCAAGGAGTATGTTCAAAGACACACTTTGGATGCGTTTTTTAATTTGAATTGTGATAGGTGCAGAAAAAGGATACCTTCCCAGGACTTTCAAACTGACTGAGTTTCGATTCCTTTGCTGGTTTGATTTGCACGTAAAGGCGTGAAGGTTTCACAGCGAATCTAGACTCCGACTGCGCCCCAAAGGGATGCCAGTTCGCGGAGGAAACAGTTGGAGATGGAGTGGAAACACAAAGATGGTGTGTTTTCCGAATCACTTCTGACAAACACCGTCAGCTTCGGGCGATCTCTGCGACTCTGTGCAGCTTTGGCTCATAGCCGTCGCCATCATAGCCTCGGGAGGTTTTTTTCTGATGCCGGTTTCGAGCCCAAAAGGGGCGAAAGTCGAGGATGCAGAAGATAGCGATGCAGATGAGGCCGGAGTCTGGCTCGCAGTAGGTGTCCTTTGCATTTCTTAAATGTTGCAGATGTCATTTTATTCTTTTGAGTCTTTTGAGTTCCGTTTCCAGATGTTTCCATCTTAGATATGGCTTAACATAGCAGCAGACTTCACAAAAGCATCGGTTTCAGTTGCAGACGGCCCATTCCATGCAATGGTGGGACCTGGTGGGGCCCTAGACCCGCAGGGAGTGCCCACCAAGCTGATCCCAGAGACAGCAACTTGGAAGAACAAGGCCCGATGCCCAGGGCTGCCATGGGATCCGCTAGTCACCACCGGTGGAGAGTCAAGGTGTCTATAATGAGATTGTTTCCTATGAAATCTCAATCCCACCATGTATACTCATTGCATCTCATTTCCATATTTTTCATGTTTTTTTTGTTATTTTTGGGGCGGAGAAGTCACACCAAGAGTTGCTACATCTGCTGAAGACAAGACTTGAATTTGGGACACTGTGAGACAGCCGCAGGTTTGTTTCTTCCAAATCAGCGACTTTGTGGAAGATCGAGTTCGAGTTCCATGGCTTTTTTTGTGTTGTGGTGACCACAGGAGGGACGCCGTGAAAATGTCGACTTATGATGGTCTTACTGGGACGATTGATGGGAAGCCCATGGGATGACTCCGCGGAAAATACCAAGGTACGCTGCCTCAACATTGTCGCCTTCTCTTTGGTGTACATCTACTTTGTGCACCTTGACTCCAACGGTTTGAATAAGAATGTTGATGGGTACAGCTTATGACTGGCTTTGATAAACTGGAGACATCTCTAGACACAATTGTGACATCTTGCCATCTTGGAGCGAATTTCCTAAGGCTTGTGTTGCTTCAGACAGTTCCAAAACCCGCGCCGCAAGTGAAAGCGGTTTCCTGGCGAGCTTCCGTGGGAGAGAGCCTGAGTATTGTCACCGCAGCCCTAAGTCTTATCAATGGCCCATCTTTGGGCTTCCATCAATATCTAGGTGGCATCTAGGTGGCATTGCAGGCAATTCCATGGTCAGCGCATCATCACATCACCAGAGGGCTCTCAACGACAGGTTCGCTTCGCCAGCCCTCCGCCGGCTTCGTGGTTGTCGGGTGAACTGGGAGATGACCTCAAGGGTTTGTATACAGGCTCCCGCAGGGTGGTGGCAATTGGTCACAGCTGTGGCAAAAAAACAAGAATTGCCCAAGTTGGTGTTCCAAGTTGATGTTCCAAGTTGGTTTCTCTATAATTCTGAAGTATTTCTAAGTGAATTGACATGAGATAAGATGAAATCAGTTGGGATTTGGAGAGATTTGGATGCAAGATTCGCACTGTTTCAGGCCTTGGAGCCATCCCGAACCGATCCCAGAAGATCTTTGTGGTCAACGATGGACGAGGTGACTGCACTGTTTTAGTCACAAAATTAGTGTGATTCGAAAGCACCAAAAAAAGCAGCTGCACTGGAGGTCCCATGCCCAATGTGGAGGTTGAGGCGGGGGTCAGGATGTCCACATGAATCCCAATGGTTGATCATCGTTCTCAGCCATAGCGAAAGGTCAAGGTCACGAACTTTGTGGCGGATGGGCCCTTGCGATGTTCAAAGGCCGGCTGCCAGGGTGAAAGTGGTGGACAGTGGTGGAAAGTGGTGGAAAGTGGTGGAACGTTCGGGTGGGAAATGAGTGGTTATTTGCCATTTTGAAAAGACTTGGAAGGTTCGATTTCATCCAATTTCCTTCACATTGCCCGGATTTTGGTCCTCTTGGCACGTGGGAAACGCCTATCAAGGTCCAAGTATATCTACAGATGCAAAGATTTTGCGAGAAAGCGAATGAAAAATGATAGATTTGCTCCAAACGAGTTGCAGCTTGTGGGAGATCTAGCTCGATGCAGGTTTCCAGAAGATATGGGTTCTCCATTTCACCAGTTGGGCCGTCAGTCGAACCTGGAGGCGCAGATGGATGCCATGAAGGGCACCGTCGAAGCGCGGAGGCTTCAACATGTGACTCGGTGAGTTCGTAGCAGTGGTTTGTATGTCAGTTTAATTCAGAGGTGTCAGAGAGGTGTCAGAGAGGTGTCTTACATCCTTCAAGATATCATCTTACAAGATTTCTTTTCAGGTATTTTTATCCATCTTAATTTAATATCCATTTTATCCATCACATTTTTATCCCATGGATCTACAGTAGATCTACATCCGAATTTGGTTGATCTGCATTGAACCACCGGCGATGGCGTCAGTGTCAACTGCCCCACTGAGGTTTGTGGCTACGACCGGGTCCAGTACAACAAAGGCCGCGCGCCAGATTCAGCTGCTGTTTTCACTGCCAGATTCACAGGGATGTAACGGATGTGAAAACGGATGTGAAAACGGATGTGAAAACGGATGTGAAGCATGTAATGAACAGATGGTAACCTTAAGACTTTCATCCGGCCTCCCACTAAAATTGATTCATTTGACAAAGACATGTCGGACATGCTAATGAGCTGTATTGCCACTGTATTGTTGTGTTTCTTGATGTTTCTTGGGACTTTTGACACTTTTCTGGTGCAACTTTTTGATGACATCCAGTTGGCAGGTTTGACCGACGGCTCTGGCTTGATCAGCTTGAGGAATTTCACCATCGATGGTCCAGGGGGTCTCTATACCCTGTTGCCATCCGCTGGTGGCGTGGACGCCCCTGAGGAGGCGGTGATGTTGGTGTCCACACCTGTGGCCTCGTTGGAAGTTGTGGATGATACTTTGCAGCTTGGTGAAATTGGGTCAAGTCAGTCAAGTCGATGTGCTGCCGATGCCATCCCTGGCCTCCTTGCACTTTGCCGTGTGTTCCAGGGTGACTCATAGTTTCCATGGCCCTTCTGTTGCAAATCATCCATTGGGTGGAATGAAGCCTAAATTTGGAACATCATTTTGTGGGTAATGGTTCAGGTATGTTCAGGTTACTCAAACAAGAGGAGCCAACGAACCCGAATGCAGATCACGTAGAAAGACACATAAACGATGACCACAAAGATAAACTATCTCATAAATCAAAACCATATATGCCACCAAAAGGTTAATGTAACTCACTGCACGCGCTGGCGATATTGCTTTCCCAGCTAGGCATAGAATGCAGATAAATACGACATCGGTCAC
>BGPT01002215.1:74147-100340 GCA_003297045.1 Symbiodinium sp. clade C Y103 | reverse complement strand
AAAAGTAGGCCAAGGTTGAAAAAGAGTAATCCAAGGTTGAAAAAAAGGGTCAAGGTTGAAAAAAATTAAAACAAGGTTGAAAAAAAGAGTTGCCCTTTTTTTTTGATATTTGGAAGAGAAACGAAACTGACCTGCAATTTCATTCAGGGTATCCAAGATCTAAGATCAGTCATTTGAAGGCGGGAATCTCGAAGCGAAAAGGAAGCCGTCCACTTTGGCATCCGCCATTTGGCAGTGCCTTTTTCAAATGATCGATCCCTTTGAGTCATGGGTTTTAATGGCGTGCTTACCTTCCCCAGTGGGTTATCCCATTTATCACTGGGTAAGAACCAAGCCCATTTACTAACCACTGAGTCAAGGGGAGGATGGCTCGGAACATTGGAAGGTCACCAGTTTCTGCATTGCACCGGAGACATTGACCTGTGACGAATACCTGGGTTACAGCTGGAGACTCAGAAAACATGTGCCGTTTTCCACCAGCTATTTCCGTCTGCAAATGGTTAGTATACCCTCAAATGGCTATCAAAAAATTGGGGAAGATGGTGAGAATCCACTGGACTTGAGGGTTTTCCCCCAAATTTTGAGAGAAACCCACATGAGAGAGTCATTTCTCGGGTCTCATGTTGAGACTTCTGGGTGTCCAAACAGAAAGCGTACATAAGCATACAGGGTCTACAGTTGTCGTGAATGCGATGCTCACTTTGGGATCGGCTTGGAGGGTTAACAACGTTTTGTCTCTTCAACCCATTATTGCCGCTTGAATCCCATATGGGTTGGACTCCCCAGTTGTGCTGATGAACTCCCGATTCTCGTTGATGTTTAACCATCACCATTGCTTCAATCCCAAATTTGGATGAACTCCCCACGTGGCCAATCGAGGGGCGCTTGCCCCTCGAAACCGCCACCCCCGCCGAGATCCTCCGGGCGAGAAGACGTCGTCCGCATGCAGAACGGTCGTCGCGGAGTTCTGCAGTGACCCATCTGTGAGCGAGTGCTCCAGCGAAGTAGGCGGTCGGTTCACCGGGCGCCTGAAGACAAGTTTCGGGAGTTTTTTTCCGACCAAACTATGAAGACAAATCTAGAGTGGATGAATATTTTGAATTGGGAGTTAAGAAAAACCAACAATCAATCGGTTTTAAATGATTGGGAAGTCAAAACTTGGGCTATTTCTAAGCCACGGGTCCAGTCAGCACATGGGTCATCACTAGTCATCATATTACTCTTATTCTCGGCTCCTTATTAATCTTCACTGTCCATTGTCAGTTGGGGGGGATAATCAGGTTTTCGGGCCTGGAGGTGGGTTGAGGGGAGTTGCTTCTTCCAGGTATCCTGGTCAGCTCAATCGGCCCTTTATACCGTGAGTCCGCCATTTTTGGGTGCTGACTGCAAGGATCAAGTGACACCCAACATCCCAGCCTTAAGATTCAGCATGAGTTGGGAGATGGTGGGAAGTCACGGGGCTGGTTTCTTGCAGCATTTCTGTTGCCCATGGTGGGGAACATCTATTGCTTTGCAGGGATGATACTCGTGACTACAATTGCAACGGCTCAAATTCAAGATTTTCCGAGCCCATTCCGAATCGACCAAGTTCTACTCCCAGCTGGGGTATTTCCAACTATAGCCAATTAATAAAGTCTTGTCCGGAAATCAAACATGGCAATGGAATTTTCCGTCTATTTAGTTCGACGATTTTTCCATTGGACCTTCCATTTAGTTCGGGGATTTCCCAGCTAGCCATGTTTGTTTATGGAAGGGTAACTCTAATTGTTGGTTATATCGTTACATATAATCATATATATATATATGTATTTATACACGTCATGAGAAAAAATATCCCAATTCAATCTCCATTGAATATCCATTAAATATCCCAACCAAAACTTCCAACTGGGCCCCCCAGCCGCGCTGGGCAGACCACTACCGCAAAGCCAAATCTTGGGACGATGCCTGAGAGTGGTGACCGGGTCAACCACTTCGCGCAGCGTGCCGTTGGCCGCCGTTGGGGTGAAAAAGATGCGCTAGGGCACATTCTGAGCAGAGTCTTCTCTGGTAACTTGAGTTTTTTTTCCCCAATTTCAGGCATTTCCAAATCATCTTAAGTTTGTTATATATTCCAGTAGATTATATCCCAATAAACTACCCATGAAACCATCATCAAACACTGCTCCAGCCCGGTAGTTTTCGAAAGGCTGTTGGGAGTGAGCCAGGGGATCTCCAGCAGTGGTGTCACCTAGGTCAAGGCGATGGGAACATCTAAGTGGAGAACGTCCAAAAATGGGGGTTTTGGTATGGCAGGAATCCTACCAAGCAAAGAACACAAAGGAAGAATAGGTGGATATTGTCTATTGAGACATGTATTGAATCTGTGCTGGTTATGTGGGACATCGGACAAAATGGTCATAACAAACCAATGAATCATAGGTGAGTGGCGGCTGAGCGCAAAAATGTTCGCCATTTTGCCACTCATCATCCCATTTCTACGGTGGAAAATTGACCAGCTGTAAGTTGGTTTATAACCCCCACTGGACTTCTAGAGCCACCAACTTCCGGATCCCTGCAGCTGTTTGTCGGCATGGCCGCGGGAGTGATAAATCGTACTTTTTGGGGACTGGCGCTGCTGGTGGCATGTGGAGCGCAGGCAGAAGGGTCTTGAAGGGTCAAGTCGTTGGAAAATGGCTTGGCCGTTTAGATTTGTGGTCAAATATTAAACAAAACTGGTCAAATGCTCCTGACCGCGACCAGAATATGCAGGTTTTTTGGGTCTTCAATTCTAATCCATATCCACTTGGTGATGGCAGTCAGGATGGAAATACATCATTTGAACGGTATCGTAGGAACTTTGGAAACTTTGCCAAACACTTCAGTCTGTAGGATGATGACTCCCTTTTCCCCAAACACCCTGAAAGGCTGGTTGGGTCACCATCCACATTGTGGATGGTGCATTGAGCAAGAGAAGGTTAAACCCCATGGACCCTTGAACAATCAATCGCAGAATTATGGCAAATCGGTAAATGGTATCAGCCCAAGCCTTGTTTCCTAACACTCCCCATATTCTTGGGATAATCTCATGATGATATCCCCAACCTGTAATTTGACACCACACCGCAGTTTCACTTGCCACAGACGGCAAGTGGTGTATATGTAGATACCGTATCTGACATGATCTGACATGATCTGACTAGCACCGAACACTTGATCTTGCCCGCCAAGAAAAAGGCATCATTTCCAGGATTGCTCCAGGATATTCTAGGCCAATGATAGCCATTTACAGGCGGAACATTTTGCTCATTTGACCTCTCGATCTACGCACTTTACTCCGGTCACAACCGTGTTTGGTGTGGGAGCAACCCTGTTTTGTGTCAATTTTCTGGTGGTTCGGTAGCTATTTTTAGATTATCCTGGGATGATGATCCCTGGTGGCTTTATGCATGTTTTTCGCGGTGATAGATGTTTTTTTGGCCGCTCAAATTCCAGGCAAAGTGGTGCCCCCCGCAATTATACATTGGTTTGTAAACCATAGTTCAACTATAGATGTATCTACCATAACAACCCAACAGTTATTGGAGTGAAAAAAACCACCACCTTAGCCATGGGGCACCACCCTGGGGGACCTTGCAGGAAAGCCTCCACTACGTCCCCGCCTGTGGGAGCTGTGGCACAGCAGAGAGTGCAGCCGAAGAAGCTGCGAGGGTGCCGGGAGGGGAGCGGAGCTGCGGAGTTTCGGTGTTTCAAAATAATTGTCAAGGATAGGGTTAATGGAGAATGATATGGAACTTGTTGTAATGAATTTCACACTGTTGAGATAAGGTGGCTAATAAAATAGTGATACTGGCTAATTAGCTAATTGCCTGGGAGTAAGTTGATGTCCCAGATGTAGCAGGGTTTGATCCCATTCAAAACAGAACTACTAAATGGGGTACACATCCAAGTGACCGAAGAACCGGATGTGGAAAAATAACCAGCACCTGAGGGTATGGTATGGGTCAAGTTGTGGGGAACCAATGGCATTGGCCGCATTGGCAGGTCTTTTTTGCGTAGAAATGGTGGAAGAACATCGAACACTATCTTGTCTTTGCGCGCCCCCGTGCTCAACAAGTGGTACCTCCAATTTTTTGGGGTTCGGGTTTCTGCCACCAATGGATGGTTGCAGAGGTCAGTGATTTGTGTGATTTGGACCTCAAAATCCAGGGGTTTTCATACCAAAAACATAGGAGGAATGGTCAGCCTGGTCTCCATGATGTGAATTTCAAGATTTGCCTGGGCACCCATTCGATTCAGTACCAGCAAACATTCAGAAAAGTATGGAAAAACATGGGTTTCCCGACGAATTATCACTTCAAATGGTGGATGTTCATGGATGTTCCATATCTATGTTGGTGTACGGGAGGGCACGTGCTTTTCAACCATGATGATGCGGGGACCCGAATGCCTGTGATCGTGCCGTGCATCCATTTCTTGTGCGTCATTTTCCCATGATCAGGCCCTGAAAAAGCCCTCCGCGTCGGACTCAAGAATTCATTTTTGGAAAGTGAAAATCCCACAGGTTTCCTCCAAGCTTTTCCTGTAAAAAGTCCCCCAAGAAATGATCAGCAAGATATGGACTCAAGGACTCAAGAACAGATAGAACACACAATCAAAAGAAAAGTTGGTCGGAACAAAACCAATCGTAGAAAGTCCTAATTTTGTGTCCCAGTTTGGCAAAACATCAAGGGAATATCCTAGGAAAGTCGAAGTCATACAGTTCTGGATGGCATATATAAAACGAACATCAAGCCAACCCTGAAGTTCATCCACTTCATCCCAACTCCTTCTTGGCCAAAAATGCACTGGCAAAATCCGGGGAAAACTTGAAGGAACATCGGAAAATACCACTATTTTTCCATCGCTATGAAACTGGGAAACACCCCCAAATTTTCGGTGAAATCAGTGAGCTCCACTATTCTTGATGGTTAACCTATGTTAGCCCCTCATTTTTTACGCTTAACCTCCTAATTTTCTATAATGAACTTCCTAATTTTGCTGGCTGTCTGTCAAGCTTTTCCGCCAAAATTCACCAATTTTCCATTTTTTCCCATTTTTACCGGGGAAACTCCAGATTTTCCCATTTCTCTGGTGAACTCCCAATTTTTCCCGCGAAAACTGGGGATTTTCCGGGCGCGTTACGCCAGGAGCACAAGTCCCTGGCGGAGCAGGCGGATGCAGCCGCCTCAGCGGCGCGGGGCGCGGCCAAGGCGCTGGGGCTTTCGACACACGCCCAGGCGAGGTCCGGTTTCGAGGCTTCAGTGGGGGTTAGGGGATGGGGATGGGGTCTGAAAATGATGGTGGGGAATGGGGAATGGGGATGGGGTTAGGGGATGGGGATGGGGTCTGAAAATGATGGTGGGGAATGGGGAATGGGGATGGGGTTTGGGGAATGGGGATGGGGTACACCCCCCAATGAAATCGCCATTTTCCATGGGGAAACTGAGGATTAACCTGGCTGGATTTAGAGGTCCATTTTCAGACAATCCCATAAATCTATAGTTCATGGGGTTTACAAACCAACTTTTGGGATATATGAGTTGTTTTTCATCATGAAAAATGAAATGGTGGTTCATTAGATGGTTATCACTAGTTTTTTCAACCATAAGAATGTGATTTTAATGGGATCTCATCAGAATTTAATGTGAATATACTGGGGGATCTCGATGACCATACTGGAACATACTTATTTCGACACTGAATTCAGTGGATTTCTTGTTTCAGTCAACAATGATTTCCTCTAACAAATCGAATAAATCATAATTTCAGTGGTTTCTATGAATGTCACTGAATAAAGATTATTCCACAGAAGAATGATTATTCTATGATATTCTATGTATGATTATATGATAAATAAATGTATTATCACCATAGTTTCAGTGGACATATATTATGAATAAAAGACAATAGTTATACTTTGATAGTTGGATGATAGTTATTATATATAATATGTATGTATATATATATATGTATATATAATATTTACATAGTGTATGTATATATACCCCCAGGCCGGGGGTGCCGCCCAGAGGAATCATGTCACCAACTCTTTCGGGTTGGTTTGGGGTTTGTTCAGATTTTTTTTAAGGGTTCCGTTTAGGGTTTTTAGGGTTTTACCACGGTTTTAATAAGATTTTACTTTCAAGGCTTACTTAGGGGTTCACGTCAGATTTAGGTTTTAAAATTTAGGGTGTAGGGTTTTAGGGTTTTGTGTTTTGGAACACGTCTAGTCAGCCGGTAGGCCACTGGCCGACATCCCAAAATGCATAAAACACTGTCACTGCGCATGAATCATCTTTTTGGAATTATGTATCCGGCAAAATCTCCAATTCAAGATGGAACAGACGGGGACAGAAGCGATTTTTTGTAGGCATATACATTTCTATCTCTTTGAGGATGATTATATACATACATGGTTGTAATGGTGAAAATCAATGAGATCAATGATACCCAATGATAATTCATGATGACAATAATAACTATTGCTATCTGACAGTATTTGGTGTCTCATCCCAGTAAGTGGCCTAGTTCACCCCCACTTAGAACTGAAGATTGCATTGCAGTCTTTTTTTCTTTTTTACTTTTTTGAAAAGATTTAAGTCTTCAAAGCGTTTCCAAGTTGAAGTGAGGACTATTTTTGAACATATGGAGAGCGGTCACTGAAAATGGTACGATATATGTGTATATATATATATATATGTATATATGTAATATACATATGTAGATATACTTGTTGTTGTTTATACATATGTACACAGGTATTCATAGAAAAGAGTGTTTCTTTTGAAGGTTCATAATGCTTAGAAAAAAGTCAGAGGAGGCGTTGTGGGGTAGCACTGTGAATCTGCTGTCATGACCAATGATGGAAAGAATAGATCTATGGACTTGCAACCATTGGATATCGTCTCAGCCAAACCTAAAGTACCTAAAGTTGAAACCTGTAGAAGTGAGCGTCACAAGTGGAATCCCCAAAGTTGCTGCATTGAGCCAATCCTTGGGGGGGGGACAGAAGATCCAACTTGGAGGTCTGTGGATGTCGGGTAAAATTTGCGAGAACCTGGGGCAGGACCAAATGGTATTTACCATCCGATTTTTCGGAGCCCCAAGTTTCAGTGCTATCCAAAGTATGAGACGTATGACACCTCCTGGAAAACATGATCTTCCGAGCTGTGGGGATTTGCTCGAGAAGCCAGGCCCAGGAAGCGGGGAAGGCCGCCTTTGACGTTTATCTCAAGGCCGGCCTTTGTCAGGTTCACGACATAAAGGGCTAGGTTTAGTATTCCGAAAACCTGGGAACCTAGATTCTAGAAATCGGACTGTTGTAATAGTTGTAGTTCTTCACCGGAATCTTCGCAAAATTCTAGAGACCAAGTTTTTGGACTAGTGTAAACGATGCAAAAACTTCTGGAATGTCTTCCAGTGAGTCATCCATCTGTTCTTTTCTTTAAATTTTAAGCGTTGACCGGAGGAATTGGCTCCGCCTGGTAGGCGGAACGCTCCCCAGACGAATGCAGCGTGGAAGCCGCCAAGGAAGCTGCGCGGTCGGCCAAGGCGGGAGCCAGGGGTGAAGCATCAAGAGACTCGGGTGGTTCATCAAAGACCACAAGGGCTGTGAGGAATAAGTCGTTAAAATTCATGAATCCGGGATAGGTGGAAGATTCTCTTCATGATCATGACGAATCAATTGTCATTGAAGATGATGTTTGGAGAATGGTAATATATAGTGATCAACTTGATGATGGTGATGTCCACGCTGACCCTTTTGGGTCCTCCCATCATGCCAGTGGATAGGCAATTTTTAGATGAAGGAATACCAAAGGATGTGATGATTCTGATGGGTAGAATCGGTGGATAGCCGCCCTAAATATCGCTAGGATGTTTGGGACTTAAAGACTTTGATGGTTGGGGATGGATTGGAACCAAAACCCAAGTATGGTTTATGATGGATAGTACTACAACACTTACCATAGATGCAACCGGCAAGCCAGAGGACGTGATGGGGGCCTCTGCCTGAGTTGCTTCTTTTCTTTTTGACACAAACATGATGGTTGCATGTAACCTAGAATCATGGGGATGTTGGCTGAAATGCAAATTTCAACAACAAAAATGTTGATTTTAGCAGCAAGAGTTTGGTTTTAGGCACTGGAAACATCCCGTCACAAGATTCCTCCGGCAACTGGTCACAATTTTGACTTGGCTACAAACACATTTTTCTCCATGTCATTCAAATTCCCAATGTCAGCAGGTGAACTGTCTCAAGCCTGATTTTTGTTGGTGACGAGGAGACCTGTTTGAGCTTCATAAATAGCCAATGGTGTACCTAACTGGCCCACTCGTATGTTTCTGTACATTCCCAATATTTCTTGGTCTTTTAACATCAACCATTCCCATTTTGGCAGGTGAAACCCAGTGTCTTTCTGGATGAAATCCATCTCAAATCTCTCAGGTTTGCTCCCAGCACCCCAGATACCACAGGGGGAAAACGGGTTGATAAAGAAGTAAAGATGTTTTTGTGGTGAAATGAGTCTTGTAGGGGAGCAACCTTGCGAAATACCCACTAAACATCATTCACTAATCACCATCAAACCCCATTAAATCCCATTAAGCTCCATTCAAATCCCCTTCAAACTCCCATCAAAACCATGAAGCCGCACCAAACTCCCACAAAAAAGCCTTGTAAACCCAACGAAATCCCCATCAACCCCCATTATATCCCCATCAATTCCCAGCTCCAGGCTCCGGCCGCGCCAGGCCAATGGTTTGGACACGGCGGCGCAGCTGAACGCCGGGGCCGTGACGGCGGCACTGTCCCTGGCGTGCCCTGGTGGTATGGTGGACCAAAGGAGGGGTTCAACGTTTAGTCAGATATATTGCAATAGTTATTTTTTTTTAGCATATAGATATTATCAATGCGTAAAAGACTCTATATGTATATGTATATATATATACACATACATACATTCATATTAATGTATATATATATATATATATGTAATATATATATATAGAGAGCTAATTGAGGGGGTCTAATATGTTAAGATATGTCAATGGGAGAGTACTATGGCCAATAAGGCGGGCCTCATCGCGGTTGTTTCACCCTGTTGGCTTGGGCCATTTCTACATATGACCCTCCCAACAATTGGGGTATTCGTTTACATAGACGTGGACAACCCCTGGTTTCCTTTTAAAAAATGATCTAGAAATAGTTAATAGTGCCACTAGAATAGTTAGTTACATATTATTATCAATATATGTCAACCGTATGAACTATTTATATACACCTTGATATTGATAGTTTAGCGTGTTGACATATGAACCGTTGCATGTATCTATAGATAGTCATGTAAATTATATTGCCATAGTTTTTGCCCCCAGCAGATGGATGTAGATAGTTTGATAACTATATATATATATATAATTATAATGTAGTAAACTCACGAATAAACCATCCCCAATTGGGGTTAATTATTGGGTATATTCCCGGCAATGGGATGATCTAACATGACCCGCAAATGGTTGGCTACTGGGATGGTTCAGTATTGGGTTTACTGCAGTCACATCTACTGTAGCAGATGAATATGAAACTATGACACTTAATTATCTTCTATAACCATTGTGGATGATGTATTTAGCCGCTGGGATATATAAGTAACACTTACTATAGAACTAACTAGAACTAACCACATGTCCCATGGTCAAAAGTTGGATCGGAGACATGATCGCTATCGTGGTGGAATGGGATTTAATGGGAATAAACGGGGAATATTTTGATGAGCACTGAATAGTTGACTCTGACTGATTGGTTTTAAACTCAATATATATATATATATATACACATACTTGGGATATATTTTGACAAGAACTATGTGCTGTGTAAACTCCAATGAGCAGTGTTCAAAAGCCCTGGTGGTTGATGATTGGCTCGAGGGTTACACTACCTGGTTTATTCGGGATTATTATTAGCCAATATGGGAATCCCTCTTGACAAACCAGTAAAATGGACAGGGGGAATGGGGGATTCACACTAAACAATGATCGAAATCCACATTTTTCATAAACTTGGGAATTTTGCCATGAACTAACCATTTTCCCATTACGGCAAGGACGGGTCGTTTGAAGTAACCAGTTTATGGCGATATAATGTGATACAGAACAAATAATGTGATTTGGTGTGAGCAATCATTTAATGAATGTACAAAATCAGCCATTTAATCATATATATATATAGAGACGCACCGCACGGTGGGTTCGCCGTCGGCGTCAATGATGACTCTTGACGTTTCGGCTTCAGTGATGACTCTTAATGTCTTTTTATTCCACTCATGCGTCGTCCAACCATACTTGGTACTCTCGTTTGAAACAGTCACGTGGTGCAATTTGAAGCACTCCCAGTGACAGGTCTTTGCGAAAGTCAGCCAGTGCGGTCAAAACAGTCACCAAGCCAGGTTTTCTGTGCCAGGCAGCTGCGGCAAGAACTTCCACATTTTCTTTGTGGTTAGTCTTACTGGGTCTTCCTACTTTGTTCTGACGGTGCAAGGTGCGTTTCAAGTGTCCAAGCTGAGACTCTGCCATGTTGATTCGATTAGCGTGCTAGAATTTCATCTATATGTAAATATATCTATATATATATGTATATGTATTTAAAATTAAACATATATGTACTGTACATACATCTTTGAACATTTATGTCAAAGAACAGAGAATTATTCAACACACTATATCCCACAAGACGGCGCCCACCCAACACCAAACCCAACCCAACCCACCCCAACCCCAACCTCATGCCTGACGTAGCACATCGTCAACATAGCATCACGTCTGTGCGCAAGTCGACTTGAACGTTATTAGCCCACCCCACCCCACCCACCCCCATCCCCATGCCTGACGTAGCACATCGTCAACGTAGCATCACGTCTGTGCGCAAGTCGACTTGAACGTTCCATGCCTGACGTAGCACATCGTCAACGTAGCATCACGTTTGTGCGCAAGTATTCAAAGTAACCTAAACAATCACAGGCGAAAGTAAGCACCAAAACAGTCGAAAATAGAAACCCACCCAATTCCGCACCGAAACGCAAAAATAACAACGTCGCCAACGAAAGGCAAAGGTCCCATGTGCATTTTGACCCACAAAACACTGTAAAATCTGACACGAATGATGACACGCACGAAGATGAATGCACGCGAAAATGTGTTGTACAGCGATGGCGAACCCACCATCTTGTGGGTATAGATAGATTGGGACATAATAGGGGTACAGTGGACATGTAACAAACAATGCCGGTTTCAACAACAGCAACGCATGGTTCAACACCTTTAAACTTCATTTTGTACGTGTAGTAACAATAATGAGGATGATGATGATGATGATGATGAAGATGAAAGTAACAACAATAATCAAATGCCAGCTTTCTAGCAGGACGTTGCAATGCCTTCCCTTCCCCCAATATTAAATGCCCCCAAAGCAAACCTTGGCAGAATGTATTGGATCTATTCATACAAAGCGTCCCAACTATTGAGGGTCTTCAAAAAATGATTGGGGGACGGAATTGCCTTTCCATTTGCATCGGGTATTTTGTTACAAAACCCTGTGTTTGTAGGTTATAATCTAATTTTGGTTGGTGAACCTGAAAAGTGAGTGACCCTGAGTAAGCATCATTTCTAGGCAACGTACTATCACTAAGATTTCAATTCTTTCGATTGTCAATCTTACTACCATTCTTACTATCTCCCGTCGTTACCATGATTACCATGTCTACCATTATTATTACCATTCCTCTTCTTATTATTATAGTATTATTTCGATTATGACTATCATCATTATCACATATCTTACAGTATATGATATATAGATATATACATTCTATGATATATGATATGTATATATATATATACACAAATCCTATGTACATCTCAACACACAGATGTTTCGGCTAGGACTCCTCCTTCACTCCGCAGGTCCATCGGAAAGACGGGTCAGGAGCAAGCGGATGGGGCCTTCAAAGCGTCCAAGGCCCCAGCGGATTAGCCATGGATGCGCGGGATTTTATGATGTCATGGGATATTCATCGGATATATATCCTCTGGTTATTTAACATAGCTATTGAAAATGGCCATAGAAATAGTGGATTTTCCCATTCAAAATGGTGATTTTCCATAGTTATGTGAGTTTACCAGAGGGTATACCCTCCGGTTATTTAAGATGGTCATGGAAAAAATGCTAATTTTGGATGATTTCCCCATCTAGAAACCTCCATTTAGTTCGGGGATTTTCCATGGCTATGTTGAATAACCAGAGGGTAACCATGTTAAACCATACGTCTATCATTTGGGCTTGTCTGAAAAGAAGGGATAATTACCCCAGTCAAATTGTTTTTTTTTTTACAAAAGGGAACATGTGATTTAAATCCATTGCTATAGGGGGTAATTTTCAGACTAACCCATTGGGTAAACGCCACCATATATATGGAATATACGATACAATTTGAGACTTCATGGGGATTTTCATGGAACTTCATGAGATATAATGGGATTGAATGTGGATTTGAGAATGTTTTTTCCGGTTACATCCAATGTACATCTGAGATCCGGGCCGTTATACTGTTGTTGTTTGAAGGATGGGGCCTGTTAGTGAGTACCCAACATTAGATGTCTCAACTTTGGACACATCCCGTTGTTTTTCTTGATGTTCTCAATTAAAACTATCATTTTGGGGTACTGTATTCCTTGTTTCGAGACAACAAAGTTAATTCCTGCGCCATAGTCACGTAGTTCGTTCTTGATCATATGTGAGTGCGATCTTCATGCTTATCGGCCTGGGTTGCAAGAAATGGGTATTGGTGAATTCATTGGAGTATTTGCCACTCAACCAATTGTATGGTACAATGTGAGGCCCCCTAGATAGCTAAGTTGGTTTATAACTCCAACAACTATGGTTTATGATATTTATAACTATACTTAATGGGGTTTATAAACCAACTTATAACTAGGGGGCCTCACATTGTACCAATTCGCCATTTTTGTCATGAAACGACCCAGACCCAAACCATCGCTTACATGTTCACAAATGTGCGTCATGCGCCGTTTGCTACTGCTACGCGATTGTAGCAGAAGGAGATTGAGTCCGTTGGAAAGGTACACAAAGTGGGTTTTAATGAACTGTTTGCTGCGTGCTTAGTATCCTGGCATTTTCCCTTCCACTCCAACCAGTTGAGACATCGACAAGTATGTTCCCAACATCAATGGTGTAGCCGTGACTCCCATGCGGATTTTTTTGGTGGCTCGCAAGCTGTTCCAATGCCCAAAGTTTTGGACACACAGACAGAATAGAGAGACTCGATCCAATGGCTCTTCATCATTTTATGAGATGATGTATTAAAACTATCCGGTGGTGAATGGAGGGAGCTGTTAGGAGCTATGGTTCTACCCATACTCCCAATAGACAATGGGGAACCAAACAATTGAGTTTCTGCACCGTACCCACGTACCCGACGTACCGTATCTTTCCAAAATGCAAAAGCGTACTCAAAGTTGATTCTTTTTGGGTCGAATAGGGCATTACTCTTCAGTTTAGCTAGCTAACATGATAGTATAGTATAGACAGTGTAGACATGGAAAAACCCTATCAGGTGGCGGTCCACCGGTTGTAAACACAAAAACAACCCCCAAACAATAGAAGAGTCACGCATTGTACTGCATTTGTTTTTGATTTTAGATTTTTATCTGTTTGGGGACCGAAAAATCCTTGGAGTTTCCCGGCTTCCCAAGCTTGAGCCTCACCTTAGCTAAGTGGCGCAGGTCCTAGTACGACAGTTGCTTCCCGGCAGCCAGCAGCAAGAAGCCCTGAAGGCATTGAATGGGCGTCTCGGTGAACAAAGCTGTGGTGCTGGTTATTGGATTGGGTTCCGAGACTTCGATTCGGATTTTCATGGGATTTTTCATGGGAATTTGAGGTGATTTGATGGAATTGAGTTAGCTAAGTTGGAGAACGTACCTCCGATTTCGCTGTTTTTTGAGTCATGGCCATTTTAATGGGGAAAACCATGGGATGTTTATTCTTGTTGACCATGAAGATGATGGGAAATGATGGGAGACAAGTGGATGTTTTTTCCCCAACAGTTAAACCCATGAAAAATTGGGATACTTAAAGTTTGGGTACCCCCACACCAAAATTGGCACTAATTGGCTTCCTCGCCAAAGGTGCCAGTTTTGGATGATTTTAGGTCGTTTTAGGAAGCATCAGCACGACTGGCAGATTTTTTTCCAGATATGTCAGAAAATATTGCATTCAAACGGAAGATCTGGTATGGCTTGAACATATGACCATGCTGAACGACAATGCTTGTGATCCCAGTATCATCACAACCAGCGCCTGAGGCAATTCACCAGAACCTTACACTCTTTGGACTCTCATTTCGTTCACTTCCCTCGACAGTTCAAGAAAGTAAGTCCTCAGTTGGTTTACCAAGCAGTTCACCTTTCTGTTTAAGATTCGGGTTGGATTCGGGTTTTGGCAAAGATTCTGCCTTTGTGAGCTTTGCGAGCAAAGGAGTTTGTGCGTTGAAGAATCCGTGTCGAATTGCAGCTTCGTCAAAAAGGTGTTCCCCAAGTCACGGTCTCCCCGAAGATCAAATACCGTTCAATAGACCCTGTTCAAAACTTCGAACCCATGGCACCCATGGTGTGAACAGCTTGGTGGGGCTCAAGGGATCTGTTGGTAGCTGCCGTTTTAAAACACATTTTCTCCCTGGTGAAGGGACTTCGTTCGGCCCTGGCCCTGGGTCAAAGCACCCTGGTTTTGGGCCCTGTTTATGGGCCTGGAAAGACGTCTCCCCCATGGTTTCTGCAGGCCGTCATCATAGCGTGCTTCTTCGAAGTGATGGCTGGGCTGTAGCGTGCGGAAGCAATAGTTCTGGACAATGTGACATTCCACCCTTGGAGGAGGGTGTGAGACACATCCAGGTTGCTGCAGGCTATGAACATACAGTGCTGCTCAGAAGTGACGGCTGTCCAGTTGCTTGCGGATGCAACAGCTGTGGGCAGTGCAACATTCCACCGTTGGATCAGGGTGTGACATGCACCCAGGTTTCTGCAGGCGGTGGACATACAGTGCTTCTCTGCAGTGATGGCTGTCCAGTTGCCTGCGGATGCAACAGGTGTGGACAATGTAACATTCCACCGTTGCATGAGGGTCTGACGTATATCCAGGTTTCTGCAGGTCTTGGTCATACGGTGCTTCTTCGAAGTGATGGCTGTGCTATTGCTTGCGGACAGGATTGGGGACATTGGAGTTTGGGACAATGCAACATTCCACCGTTGGATGAAGGTCTGACATACATCCAGGTTTCTGCAGGTGTTCATACAGTGCTTCTTCGAAGTGATGGCTGTGCTGTTGCTTGTGGATGCAATAGTTCTGGACAATGCAATATTCCCCCTTTGGATGAGGGTCTGACATACATCCAGGTTTCCGCAGGTTATAGACATACAGTGCTTCTCAGAAGTGACGGAAGTGCTGTTGCCTGCGGATGCAATAGTTCTGGACAATGTGACATTCCACCTTTGGATGAGGGTGTGACATACATCCAGGTTTCTGCGGGATTTAGACATACAGTGCTTCTCAGAAGTGACGGAAGTGCTGTCGCTTGCGGATGCAATCAAGATTTTGAGTGCAACATTCCATGGTTGTGGTCCTGGCTTGATTGGTGGTCTGCAGGTCTTCGCTATGTTGCGGACTTCAATGCACCGAGGGCGCCAGAGCGTGTTTTTCAAGGCCAGTTTCTTCAGGAAGGTGATGAGATCATTGTGATTTTCTTGGCCTTGGATGGGCACGAAGCGGTGCGTTTGAGGACTAAGGCCTTTGACCTCGCTTTGGAGACAACGAGGCAACTCGCACTTCAGCTGAAAGCTGAGAATGGTAATGCTGAGCCGCTTCGCGTGGTCTTGCCCGATGGGCAGTTGTTAGATGCAGTTTGCACCGCAGATCCATTGGTCACACTTGCACAAGTGTGTTCCAAGCATGAGGCATGAAAAACAGATATCATGCATTGTACAGTTTTTTTTTGTTTGTGGTGCATCCACAAGCCAGTGTATTTTAATCGAATTTGTATTGTACAGTTGCCAGCTGAAGCAGCTGGCGAACCGAGGGGTGTTACGGTGGCTGGTACGGCCCGGCCTTACATCACTTAAAAAGCGAACGGACGTGGCAGGGATGGATTTGGCCTCGAGGTTTTGGTAGATTTAAGGTTGTTTCGCCAATGAGTAGATTTGTATGCTGTCTTGTGATGAATTCCTTGTTGATTGGTTTGTTGTGACTATTTGCTATTTGGTATGATCCAATCTTTAATGTGCAAAAGGCCCATGTTTCTGAGCTGTTCTGATATGCTGACGAGAGGCTCTATCTTGGATTGTTCATTCTCACCATTATGTACAAGTCATTGTCTTCTGCCCCGTGGAAAACCATGGAATTGCCAAAGCCAATCACCAGCAGCAGCACGAGTTTTCCATCTCCCACATCCAAGTCAGGACAGGGCGTGTCTGAAAATTTGGGGGAACCCTTTCAACACTTGATGGTTTACCATCATTTTTCCCATGAAAATGGAGGGCATCCCCGATTTTCGTCCCACGAAACTGGTCCAAGGCCCATAAGCTACATCACTGGTGCCACTTGACGAACGACTGTGGACGTTGTGCAGCCTGGGGAATTTCCGTCTGTGAATTTCGATTTGTTTGTTTTTGGTTGGGAACTTGGGATTTTAATGGAGATTTCATGGGGTTATAAAGCCAATCATATGATACTTGGGTCATCTTGGGTCTATCTGAAATTGGGGGTACCCTTCGGTGTGATCAAACATGCCTAGGTGGAAATCTCCGAACTCAACGGTGGATTTTCCAGCAAACCATGTTTGATGACCGGAGGGTGGCTGCCTTGGACACTCCTTTTGATGTTTTCGTTCACTATGATTCTGCTACCTAAGACTCAGACTCTTCAAACATACTGGGGATTGTCGTCCATGACATGGGAATCCTTATGCACCAGGATTAAACAGACAACCAACGGGTTTGGGACACATCTGTTTGGTTTCAAACATTCATTTGTTTTCAATGATGTTTGGGGTGATGATCCTCAATGATAAGCATATTTTTCAGGGGGGTTGTTAGTAACCACCAAGCAGTCGTGAGCAAACGGAAAAGGCATCATCAGCAATGTATATGTTTTTCGCATTAAGATTAATGAACCATTCATTTTGCTTGGAGATTTCCCAACTAGCCAGGTTTGACTACCACAGGTTATTCCATAGTGGGCTAAATTGATTTGGTTCACTAGGTTGACTGGGGTTTATGGCGATGAAATAATTGTAATTAGTCTTCACGGGGTGAATTTCACTGGGTGCACCACCTTGTGGTCATCCCACCATACATCCATATTATCCCAAATTATCCCAGGTCATCCCATATTATTCCATTATAATATTCCATATACATGTCCCCATTATCCCCATGAGGAAGAAGGCATCAGGAACATTTTGTTGAAGGCATAATGGCTTTCTGGAAAATTCTCCAGCATTAGTTCGATCAATTTCCCAACTATAAACCTCCATGTTGAATGGGGATTTGCCTGGATTTCCTGTGGATTTCCAAGTCTTACAGGGAATTTCCGATGATTTCCCAGCTAGCCATGATGCCATGTTTGATTGCCATACTGTGGATGGAAGAAATCCGACACCAGTTGATAACTATTGGATAACTACTATGATAGCTACCTGTATCAAACGCTGTAAATGGGATTAACATGCGAGAAATCACCTACCAACTGTTGCAGGATTTCTTCCAGTCACAGTATTTTAGTTCTTATTTTCCATTGTATCCCCATTATGTCCCAATTTAATTTCCACTACATTCCCATATATTAATGGTTATTGAGGGTAAATCATCAAACTCCCATCATCATTATCCTATCAAGCCCCATGAAACTCCCATGAAACTCCCATGGCACTCCCAGTCCCATTACATCCCACCAAGCTGTCATGCAACTCCCATCAAATCCCACTAAACTCCCATAAAACTCCTATTCAACTCCCATACAGACTCCCATTACTGGTGCTAAACGTAGGGAATGGGGGTTGCTGGTATGATTAATGGTTACTATAGGTCATTCCCTCCCTGCGTTCAGCACCAGGAAGATTAAAATTCCACAGCAGAGGGTTTTTTCTATCAGCCAGGTCCTTCCCACCGGGCAGTGGAACCCTGGCCCTGGGTCCTTGGCAACGCCGGCGAGTGGGGGACGTCAGGAGGTCGTGACTGGATTTGTGGGGTAGCTCCATGACGAAACGGAAACCTCCAGGTGGATATCATGGGGATCTAATAGGTAGATATGATATACAGATTCGTGATAAGAGTGATATCAATGAATAGTACAACAGATTTAAAATGAGAATCATAGTTATACGAACAAGAGTACAAACAATGACAATATTGACAATAGTGATGGGGAATAAAGATCATCAACAAGTCATGAGAATGATGACAATGAGAATGATAGTAACAACAAACTAGGAAAACACGCGGTGTAATGCTCTTTTGTGTTTGTCCAAACATATGCCAAAATCCAATTGTTTACCATCCCTTTTCGCCTGTAAAAGTGCTATGCTTGGGGTACACCAGCTGGTTTGTGCTTCCAGGATTAAGAAATTATGTTGCACCTATTTTTTGAACGGTCTCGAGAAGACGTATATACGTATGTATATGTATTTATACATGGTAGAGATATACAGTATGGTAGCCCCCAAAACGATAGAAACATGATTCCCTGCAATCTTGATGAAATTTCACTTTTCTATGCTTTTTTGGTTCCTATATTTTGGAGTCAACAACCTTTCCTCTTTCTTTTGGGCCAAATCCATATCCCCCCGTTGGTAACTTGCGACCAGAAAACTCAGGTCCCGATCCGGTGGCTGATACGGGCCCTGCTGTGGTGCCGGTAGAGGAGGCTCGGGATGGCTTTTCGATCGACATTTGCTGAAGACGATGGCTTGTTGCAACTTGTTGGAAGGGATAACTTGTTAAATAGAAAAAGGTGGTATGCCTGAACATCCAAATGATGCAGAATGGAGATTTTTCTTTCCTGGAATTTGTTGACACCTGCGAGGTGGTGATGAACATCAACAGCAACTATTCAGAGACCCATCTGAAAGAACGCGGTTTGGCCGACTGGGCCTGGTTTCTGATCTCTTTTGTGGTGCCTCGGCATGGCGTTTCAGTGGTGGGTGGATAAGTCGGGTTTCACACTTCTGGGACCCTCCCGGCCGAAGTTTCATGGTGAATCATCCTTTTCCTATCCAAATCGTCATTTTGGGTATAGCCCATTTTCAGCCCCACCCCTTTGGCCATATATTTCACGCCTTCAGGGCCTCCATTGTTTCCAGCCGATGGCGCGTTTTCCGATGCAGGTGGCAGTTGTGCTCATGTGTGCGTTCGCTGTCTGCTATCGAAACATGAGTGACAGCACGGGCACCCGGAAGGGGCGGAGATTCAACACATCCCTTGTGTGAGGTTGGTGGGATGCATTGCTGTATATAAACCATCTTAAAAACCATCTGAGATGGGATTTTCCAGTTGGAAACCCTTGTTCATGAGCTTGTAAGCGGCGAAGCTGTTCTTTTCCACCCGTCGCAGTTGCAGGTGAGGGAAATTTTACTGATGAGGACGAGGAGGACGATTTGGAGTGATCGGCTGATTTAGAGGGTTCAAGTTGGGGACAGCTGTTCTATTGACGAAAGTTGGTTGCTGCTCGAAACGAAGGCATGATTCTTTTTGAGCCATGGCCAGAGATGCGAAATCTGGGACCCTTCTGGGACCTGACAGTGCGTCTTGAATTTCAAACTGTGCTGACACCTTTCGTCATGGGAAAGCTCTCCCCAGCAGCGGACTCGCCATGGGACGGCAGCAACGTTCTGCCAGACCGGGGCCGGCCGCCTGCAGCGATGGATGCGATTAGGACTAGGTTTGGGTTCGGGTGACCATGATGATAGGGTGCCAATACACTTGGGGAATGAACTTGTTTTGAATCAACTAGAAGGGCCACCAATTGGTTGCCCAAATGGTGAGATTGATGAGGTCGTCCGACGGAATGAATGTTTCACGAGGTGAAATGTTGAGTGGATCGATTGAGGAAATGGTTGCTGCGCTTGTGCAAGAGTCTCTTTGCCAAACCCAGCGATGCGAATGGCACAGCTCTAAATGATCTGGTGTGATTCACCCCAGTTGGTAAGTGCGGTAGTTCATCCCACTTGTGGGGGGGTGAAGCACCAAGTAGCTGCTGGGCTGCAGCATTATCCCCGCAGCTTTCGCATCAAGTTTTGGTCGCGGCGGGGCAGTGAGGATGGCCGGCGCGCAGTCGCGGCGGGGTTCCCGTGCTGCGAGTGCAGCTACTTGACTTCAAGTGAAGAAGCACAGAGTTGAAGTACAAGAATTCTGGTGGTCAATAAATTCTGATCCTAGACAAGCCCACACATGTAGATATACATTACATTCTCTCTCTCTCTCTCTATGTATATATATATATATATACATATGTACATATATGCATAGCCCGAGACGTATATGTGTGATATATGGATATACATACACACATATTTTTCCACACACACACAGAGAAACATAGATAGGATATGATAGGATAGGATAGGATAGGATAGGAGAAGTAGATAGATAGATCGATAGATAGATGGGTAGATAGATAGATAGATAGATCATGATAGATAGATTGATGGATAGATAGACAGATAGTTTAGATTAGATTGGATGAGATTAGATGAGATTAGATTAGATTGGATAGATTAGATGGACAGATAGATTAGATTGGATTGCATTGGATTGAATTGGCTGGGATTGGATTGGATAGATTAGATTAGATAGACTAGATTAGTTTAGATTAGATTAGATTAGATTGGTTTAGATTAGATTAGATAGACTAGATAGTTTAGATTGACAGATACACTGGATTGGATTGGATTGGATTGGATTAGATTCGATAGATCAGATAGATGAGATAGATAAGATAGATAAGATAGACAAGATAGAAAAGATAGATCAGACAGATACGATAGATAGGATAGATGAAGGAGATACGATAGATCAGATAGATAGAGAGATAGATTGCAAGATAGATAGATGGCTAGATAGATAGATAGAAAGATAGGTAGATGGATAGATCGATAGATAGATGGATTGACAGACAGATAGATTACATTAGATTAGGTTAGATCAGATCAGATCAGATTAGAGAGATAATTAGATACGATAGAGAAGATAAGATAAGATAAGCTAAGATAGATGATTAGGTAAGATTCAGATAGATAAGATAAGATACGATAAGATAAGATAAGATAAGATAAGCTAAGATAGATAATTAGGTAAGATTCAGATAGATAAGATAAGATAAGATAAGATAAGATAGGATAGGATAGGATAAGATGAGATAATATTTGAACAGATAAAGTAAGATAAGATAAGATAAGGTAGATAAGATAGGTAGATAGGTAGGTAGGTAGGTAGATAGATTCGATTAGATTAGATTAGATTAGACTAGATTAGATTAGATTAGATTAGATAGGATAGGTAGATAGATAGATAGATAGACAGACAGATAGATAGACAGACAGACAGACAGACAGATAGATAGATAGAAATATCGATAAGATAAGATATGATAGGATTAGTTTCGATTCGATTAGATAGATTAGATCGATTACATAGATTTGATAGATTAGATTGATGGATAGCTTAGATTTGATTTGATTTGACTGCATTGGTTTGGATTAGATTAGATTCTATAGATAGATCAGATATATTGGATAGACTAGATAGATTAGATAGATTAGATAGATAGAGTATGTAGAGTATATATATATATATGTAGGTATATATAGATCTTGAATGGGGCACCTCTCGGTGCATTGACATTAAATGCATAGAACATCCCCGGCTGAGGTGCTGCTTGCGTCCCTGGCTTTCCTCGTCTCTGAGCACGTGAGTTTCGTGCCAGCCGGTGCGGGCTTCCCAGGGTCGAGTCCGGCACGGGGGGGCCTGAGAGGGACGGAAGGGGCATAAGACGGGGCATGCCAGGAGGTGGGGTATACATAGGGTGTATACATGTGTATACTGTAATTGATATGCCCTCAAATTGGAGTATATCCCTAGACATCCCATCTTTTCTTGCAGGGGACAGGCCCCTGAGCTGGTACCTGGTAATCCCCAAAAAAACATGAGAGGGAAGAAACTACAACGGGGTCCGGTATGATCCTGGCAATTAGGATCTACGATTGGGAACAATAAATGTAACGCGATAGAACTGGACCGGTTATAAGTGATGGGGCGGGAACCAAGCGAGTGATTTATAAACCCATCCGATTGCTATACAGTCCGAGTGCCTAGGGTATTTATCACCGCATTTGTGAGTTGTGGGTTTTCATTCACTAGAAAGGGTGAGTACGCACATTTACGTGTGGATAATCCCATCCTCCTAATATGAAACATCCAATGGTCCCAAATATGTGCTTTCATCCCGTAGTAAACGATGGTTTGTGGGGGGTGTTTGATCTTAGGGGGAAGGGATTGTTGGGCTATTGTTGGGTATAGTTGGGTAATGGCCCCTTTGGCTTGCGCCACTAAGATGGGCCTTCGATATCAAAGGGTACACTTGAGTATGTACCAACTCCATAGGTTTGATGCAACATTCATCTTTGTATCTTCAAAGTCTTGAGAGACCACTGAAATTCAGGGATTTTTTCAAGACAGAGTTGAGTTTTCTTGCTAAGTTTCGTGTGTGGACCACTGACTGCCCCAGTTGAGGTGCCATTGGCCCAAGGGCTGTGGAAGGATTGCCGCTCGTTGGCAGAGGGCTGGGAACCTCCAACCTTTGAAAGATCGTGCGTGGCAGTTTCTACATGGGCAAAACCGTTTTCAGTCAAGGATTACCCTAGTGAAAACTAGCATAGATATGGAAAACAACCATGCTTTCCGGTCCGCGACATGATCTACTTTCATTTTCCAGGTCTATGTCAGTGATGTGCCCATATGTAAATCCAAGTTCTATCCCTCTTTCATCCCTGTAAGCCATGGTTCATCCTGCTATAAATCTCAGTCATATCAATGTCGATTCGTAGTTTCATCCATTGATTATTGGTTGGTTAAGTTCTGATGATCTATAGTTATTGATAGTTCTAATCCCCAGTAATATACCCATCAATGGGGATCAATATGTATATAATATATCTACATTATAGATACTAGACTAATTATACTATATCATTTAAAGTATACCCTTTGTAGATAATATTGTAATTTATACCGTTCATGGGCGGTGTAATCTTGGTGGGTATATCTCCATCATATCGTTACCCATTCAAAAAACACGGACTCCAGGTCCAGTCTGCCGGAGCTCGGCGCGCAGATCGTGCCTAGTTTTGCATGACCCTGGCGGAGATGCGGGCTGAAGATTGGCTTTCCATGAAAATCATCCATGGTTTCAATATGGTTCTTATGTCTAACCTACGGTGATTTTGTTGACGCTTGATTCAATTGGTCCTTAAAAAGATGGTTTTAAGGATGTGTTGCAGGAAACGATGGTTTACAGCCAAACGTTTGTGTTTTTTCTCCAGAAAGTTCCTGTGAACTTTCCATCCAGTTCTTGGATTGTGCTGGCCATGATGCCTACCTAGATGGAGCCGTAGATGCTATCCTTTGGTTACCTATGGCGTCAAGGATGCTTGTTTGAGTCCACGTGTACTTGGGGTTGACATGACAATGGCAAATCTTCGGAAGTCCCTGTTTGACAGAAGGAATGTCCTATGAAAATAGATGATTTTCCATTGCCATATTAGACAATATTAGAATTATTAGAGGTAGAGTGACTACAAACGGGTATAGGAAGATTTCCCAATGTCCAGTCTTACTTCTTCAAAGGGTAAGTTGTTGAGTCTTTACGAGTCCCACCACTCGATGTGGAATGATGTAGCGTCACACAAATAGCCAGCGATATTTGAAGACAACTAGATACTAGATTTCCAGATTCGCTAGAATATCTAAGAAGCAATAATGGAGTAGAACATCTAGTAGACATCTAGTAGACATCTAGTTTTTTCCAGTTCTTGTTGAAGTATAATCATAAAACACCAGAAGCTTTTATAATATCAATAATGGATTATCTAAAATAACTTCTAGTGGCTACCTCAGGAAAGATGACCTTCCGCTGAACTCCCCAGGCGCTGGCGGACAGTCCCACGCCGCTCGGATGAACTGCGCGGGCTGGGCTTTTTGGAAGCGTTCGTTGACTCAGTTTCGAACAAAGTAGGGAAATTCAACAAAGGAAGAGAAGACCATCATTCATATACAAAAAAAGGGTTTGAATGATTTCAACACTTAAATCGATATAAATTGTGGAAAACCACTTCAAACTCATGTTCATCATACTGTTGGATCTTTTCACCCCGCAGGGCGACCAGGTCAATGCATGCACTTTTCGCCACCCAGGGACTTAACGCCCTTGGAAAAGTATGGCCCGGAGTCTGATCCTGCAAATAGTGGCGGTGGGGGAGTTTCTGATGGCATGGATGGTTGGTAAGCCCCTTCTTGGTGGTTGTTGCTTGTTGAAAAGCACTCAACAAACCTTTACCCTTGTTGGGGGGTCACTGCACCTGCATATACGTTGTCAGTTGTTGGATTTTGGGGGCCCAATTGTGGGCTTGCTCGGATGTCTGCAAGTCTTTGATGAGACACGTTGTGCATTTCGGCAAAAAAATGGATACTCTCAGTGACTTAGGAAAGGGTGTGCAAGCTGGGTATGTGTTCCCAACCAGCTTGGCAGTAGCAATCTGGACAAATAGGTACGGCAAAGAATATATCTGAACCTGTTGTCCCATTGAACCTCAACTTCAAAAAGATTTGTTTTTCGCTGCTAGGAAAATCCAAATGACTCCTTCTATCATGGGCCAATTGTGAATTTTCACTGCAGATAAGGAGCTTTCACTTTCATGACCAACTAGATAAAAGACTTTCGCCAGAACGTTGGCAGAAGTCCCAGGATCCCTTCTTCTACACCTACATCATTGTGTCCGTGCTCGTCATTGTGGCACCTTGTCTCGACCTAGCTGGGTCTGGATGGCTGACCGTGAAACATCGGGGCGAAACCGTTTGATGTTCCACCAAGGGAAGCATTGATCATTGCAGGGTCACACATGCCCTGCACCAAATGGGACAGCTGGGGGGCTCCCAAATCTGCTGTAAACATAGCAACCCAGTCGAAGGAATGAAAACTCTGAGTACAGGATTCTACTGCCATCAATGTCATGAAACTGGCTACTGCGGCCAAGTACAATTCCAAAAGAACCGCCCCCACTTCCCCACTTCCCCACTGAGCTAGAACCCCTTGTGGCCCTTGTTTTCCCCTTGTTCATTTACATGGCTCACCCACCAAGTTTTCTTGGAAAACATCTTCACGCTTGGTAAATCCTCATTGGTTGCTGACATCCCCATGAGTGCAGCATCTCATCCTCGAGTTGACCCATACCGTGGTGAATTGGGAAGATGCTTTTCTCCCGCATCAAGCTTGGGGATACCCTATTTGTGGACAAACCGAGAAGTATACATAGTGTTGTTTTGTGGTTTCACTGTATGTATATGTATCACACCCTTACTACCGTGTTGCAATGGCTCAAGAAAACAGAGTGTTCAAACCTGTGCTTTTGTGNTGTATGTATATGTATCACACCCTTACTACCGTGTTGCAATGGCTCAAGAAAACAGAGTGTTCAAACCTGTGCTTTTGTGGTTGATTCACCTGTCAAACAGGTTATCAGCCGTAAGCTCACTTTCTCCCTTTGTAGGAATGTCTGCCCCCACTGGCGCTTCCCCAGTGGGCAACGGGTCGTCTTCCTCAGACGCAGCCATGGCACATCCCGTGACACTTCCTATTGCANTTCCTCAGACGCAGCCATGGCACATCCCGTGACACTTCCTATTGCAAATAGTCCGTTTTCGGTCGATATCAGCACCCCGCCTTCATCCGACAAATCTAGAAGTCTTAGGGAACGAAGATCACTGCCACCGTTGCAGAACGCAGTTGTGCCTTCTCACGCCGGCTTCAATCACCGTGGTTTTGTTCCCGAAGCTCCCCGG
>BGPT01002215.1:0-62792 GCA_003297045.1 Symbiodinium sp. clade C Y103 | reverse complement strand
CTGCTTCTTCGACCTGGTGGACTTCGCCAAGCGTCAATGGAATGAGCAGTACAACAACTTCAATGGGCTCAACTATAGCCATGTGGAAGAGGCCACTGCCAGTGATGTCAAGGACTTCCCTCTTGCCAAGAGTCGAAAATACACTGAGTCGCGAGAGGGTGTCCACCGAGACTTTGATCCAGTAGCTCGCCGTNGTGTTGGTCCTGTGGACAGTATGGTCACCGGTCTTTTGAATGTCCCAACACCCAATCTCAATGGGGTGGTTGGCAGTATGATCGCCGTGACTACTGGTCTCAAGGATATCAACGCCGCTCGGGAGGGCAGGCCAGTTGGGATTACGGAGGAAGTCGGGGCCAAACTTATGCCCGTCAGCAGCCCAATGCCGAATGGGGTGGAGGATCTTCCAGTGCTGCTCCGCACAGTCCACCAGGGCCACCACCTACTTCATCATCGACGGCTGCTACGGCATCTGCACCGACTTCTGATGACCCGGTAGTTCCTTTGCTCCCAAGTGTCCCAATTGTCCATGAGGAATATACAGAGATCAACGGCATGCCGCATACTCGGCAGCAGCTAGCAGATGGTAGCATCCACTACATTCCTTGGTAGGCGTAGATTTGTNAGGAATATACAGAGATCAACGGCATGCCGCATACTCGGCAGCAGCTAGCAGATGGTAGCATCCACTACATTCCTTGGTAGGCGTAGATTTGTAGAGTTTCTATGCCTGCCGGAAGGTGTGGCCAATTGAGCGGACCTGAACCCAATGGATTTGAGTTGCATCAGCACTGCATATGTCCATTTCGAGTGTGAAATTTTTTGCTGTCCAAGTGGTTCCAATCGATTGCAATTTGCATCCGATCAAGTCTTTTGCATTGGCCTGTGTACAGTTGACGCATTTTAGAGTGGCCTTTTCTGAATGTTTCCGATGTCCATGGCATTTGTTCGGAGTGGTAATGCTCCCTATGCCTTGGCGGAAGCCAGGCCATCTTGCTTTTGTCTGACTGTCCCATGCCCGATGCCGACGCATAAAAAGTTTTCTGCATNCAGGCCATCTTGCTTTTGTCTGACTGTCCCATGCCCGATGCCGACGCATAAAAAGTTTTCTGCATCCGAGTGTTTGCCTCATGCATCCGTGAGACCACAGCAGCACATCAAATGTAAGTAGTTGACAGTGATGTATAGTTTGCTCGGCCCAGGTCGTTTTGCCCTGGACCTCGATCTGCTCTCCGCTCTCCGTTAATACTGCGGGGCGGCGGGGGGTGTTTTTCACTGGTACCACTATGAATAGTGTACATACATCCTACTTACTATGTGCTTATGGCTCAAGAAAAACAGTGTGAGAAACTTGTGTTATCGTGGNTATGAATAGTGTACATACATCCTACTTACTATGTGCTTATGGCTCAAGAAAAACAGTGTGAGAAACTTGTGTTATCGTGGTTGATTCACCTGTAAAACAATAACTGCACATAGACCTTGAATATGTTTGAGGCCTCCAGTTCAGGTAGTGGAATTGTCCACCGGAAAGGCTTAGTGCAAAGGATTTGGTTTTGCTATTCTCAACAAATATAGTTGGCAAATATATGTTGCTATTCTCAACCCGGTGTGTTTTATTGTAGATGCCAATCAGATGGTTGGGTAAATCTTCTTTTTTTCCCGGCCCAAGTCACCATTCTGACAAAGGAAAACGGGTTTTCCAGACTCACTGTATGTTGCCGGTTCTGCTGTATATTTGTTTGGTTGTTCAACTTTGTTGATGTTCAATTCCCAAATTACAAGTGGACTAACCTTACTTGGCCCGGTTGATTTCACGAGGGTTAAATGCCATTTGAAATTTGGGGGATGAACCACCAAGAGCATATCCCAATATACTGTAAATTCTCAACTTGATTCTCAACTACACCTCCATATCTTTTATAGTTGAAACCACCAAACAAAACCTATAATTGATGGTTCAATCCCATTAAGCAAGCCAACAACAAACCAATCAACAACGGTATGCTGGGTTATCATCGCCATAAACCCAACACTATATCCAACGGTATCCCAAAAAAACGTATCCCCACTCTTCCCATAAATTTTGCGGATGGACCCATCAGATCCCCATGAAAATCCCGATGAACTATCCCTTCAGTCCCATAGTCACTACGTCCCTTTTTTTTGCACGGTTCCAAGTAAGAAACAGCTGCATCCGATGGAAATATCCATCAAGTCCCCATGAAGTCCCCATCAAATTTGATGAAATCCTCATGAAATCCCGTCGCCGAGGCCGCTGCAACCGCCGTTTGTGGTGCCTTCGTGAAGTGCAGCGCTTGAAGCGCATCAAGAAGCCGCGCCTGGGCGACATGTTTTGGGCTGCATTGAAGTAGGGAGGAAGAGGATTTCATTGGGATTTAAGCCTTGAATATCTGACTTAATGGGGATTTCATGGGATTTGATGGGGATTTCATTTGGGATCAAGTGGGATTCAATGGGGTTTTACAGTGATTCAATGGGGTTTCAATGATGATCCAGGAATTTCTTAATTTCATGGGGGTTTCACAATGGTTTGATGGGATTTGATGGGATATATCAGGAACTGAGCAATATGATTCAGGTGTCTGAAAATGCGGAGTAGCAATAGGAATTAATTCGATTGACCAGCTAATGTATGGGATATAATTGGGATGTCATGGTCTACTTGGATTTATACATATACACAACCGACCATATGATATTTGAGTGTGTCTGAAAATGGGGTATTCCAAACGACCAATGTTGCGGGGCACATGATGAGAAACGACAAACAATGGGATTTGGTGCGACTTTTTTCAGACAAACTCGTATCATGGGAGATATTTCTCAGGATGTACTACCGGGTATAAGCAATTATATCAACAGATATTGACCATTAAGATTTTATATTCCCGTGATTTTCCAGTCATATACCACCCATAAATGTTCAATTCAGAAGAACATAAGAGGATATAATGGGATTTGGTGTGGATTTACTAGGCATAAATGATCGTAATTTCAAAGGTTGCGAATCTTTCAGTGCCTCCAAAAAACGTGATTGTATTTTATTGGAGAAGATGATGACTAACCATCAAGTTTGGGGATGCCATGTTTTCAGACAACCTCAAATCCCAAACCAGAATGCTTTTGAAAGTGGCCATTCCTCACTCTTATATAGGGATGTCGGCCCTCCTTTGAAAAGTCAGAAAAGTCAGACAATGGGAAGTTGAGTTCAGTCATTCTACACTCTTGGGTGAATATACCACCCAATTGTTAACTTACAAATAAATTGATGATTCACCCGTGGATTTTACCCAGGTAAGTATCCAATTTTACTCTGTATAGTGGCCAGTCCATGTTATGATCTGAGACTGGCAGATGCATTGAGTTTCATGCTTCGCTACTGTCGGGTACCCTCCAGTTTGCTGTCGGATGCAGTGCAGCCCCAGTTGTGACGAACCAAGGGATCACAAGGTACACGTCTATGTGAAAGTCTGGGCGACTCAGAGATGGTCCTGTGAGATTGCAACTGGACGGTCCAGGGTAATCTCATGCCCCTTGCATTAAACACTTAAAGGGTCTCCCAAATAGACCATGGTTTCTGGGGTGTGTTCAATGTAGGGGAATGGGACTAATCGAGGATGTCCCAGTTCTTTTCAGTGTAGACCCCAAGCTTCCAAGGATAGTAATGATAGTACAGGCACTGTTTTCTGTATCAAACGGCCAAAAGGAAAGGCCCCGTGGTGCTGGAATCGCCATATGGCCGAAGTCCCCAAACATTGCAGCCACCTCACGGACTGGTCGCACCCAGCACTTCAAATTGTAGTGTGCCTGAAATGAGGTATAATGGTTATTTTTCTTTTAGCTGGTCGAAACCTGAGATTGGCTCTTTGACTGAATGTCAAGACAGGTTTCATCAGATTTCTAGGATTCCTAGATGGAACCCATATCCAACTCATGAGTGGAGACTTGCGCCACCCAAGATCCCTGGTTCTGGTTCTTGTTGTCTACCTTTTTATAACAGTGACTCATGCAGCATCGATGACTTTGGGTGTTGACTCAGGTTTGAAGTGTGTAGTTTCGACCCATGGAAAACAACGTAGTTTAGTCTATATGTTTATTTATTACAGATACCTATTGTATTTATGACTATTTATGGATACATTAGCATTTAGTAGATGCATAGATACCTACGCATTGCTTGCAAAACAAATATATATATATATAATATTCATCCTGGAGTAGATAGAATATGTAAAATGTCCAAAAATTCCCCACTACAATGGGAATATCTTTGAACATTACCATATTCTATCTACTCCAGGATATATATATATATATATGTGTGTGCCTACCATGTAGCTTCACCGATCCTGCCTGTCCTGGATCCTCTAGGTCCAGGAGCCCAGCGAAGTTCTGAAGGCCATGATCCGGAAGAGACTTCCGCCTGACCCGCGCTTGGCTGCCAGCCCGAGGGCTCAGGTGATGCCGTTGATGGCGTTGGGAGGCCGAACAAAAATCCCTTTCGTTTCAGATTCCCCAGAAATCATAGTTTAGTGGGGAATTTACTTACCTATAGGGGGATAGGATTAGTTGATTCATGGTTATTTGTTAGAACGAAAAGCAAGGATTCGATCGCATGCGGATTGAAGTATCATTTACTTGGTTTCAACAATCAACAATAGGCTGTAATCCCAAATTATTGGATTTGAGTGGAAAAAGAATCAATAAGTTGTGACTTGGGGGACCCAGTGTTTGAGTGTCCCAAACAGAAGGGAACATGGGGCAATTGATCAACAAAAGGTAGAAGAATAGTGTGATAGATCACCAGCAATATGATATGGCTTGAAAGCAATGATCAAGCTGTGGATTCCAAGAGTCTGTAAAGGTACCATAATTTTGGACAAAAAATTCTACTACTCAAATCAAATCCGGCTTGTTCCTGGTGAAGTGATGATCTCTATTCCTCACTCACATCATCCATTTTCATGTGGTGTTGTCTGAAAATAGGATACCCCTACATCCATGGGATGATCATCATTTTCTCCCGTAAAATGGCGATACATGGAAGGTTTCAACCATGTTCAGACACATTTTCAGGTGTGTATTCCCGGATTCTATCCATTTTTTGCAGGGTCTCCTGCCCCACTTGTTGCGCCGAGGATTGACCGATCAGATGGTGGAGGAGCCAAGAACAAAGCACTGATTTGCAGCAGCTATTTTTGGTAAAAATGGGCATGGATTTTTACTGGGTCTGCCACATCAACCCAGCAGTGTTTGATCGTATTCTGGATTTCCTGTTGGGAATTGGTTGCGAGTTGCAAGTAGCACCCTGAATTGAGCTCAAACAGTCTACGTTCTTGAGCATTCTGATCATTTTGTGGATAGTTGCAAGGTTACCAGCCTCTTGCCACGTATCAACTAGATTGTAGCTATACAATGTGGAGCCCCCTAGATAGCTAAGTTGGTGAACAGAACTCCAATAACTATGGTTTATGATACTCACAACATCTTACAACTAGAATTAATGGGCTTTATAAACCAACATAGCTATCTAGGGGTCCCCACATTGTAGAAATTCAGGCTTTCAGTGAGATGAGTTGAACTCCTGGAGGACGATGACCTGGGTGAGTTGTTGGCCCGTGAACCTGAGGCGGCATGAGCGTCAGTAGCTGCAAATCCATTCGGATTGGGCGCTGTTTTAATAGTTGAAAATTGAACACTTCAAAGAAAGTCTAGACTATAGAGTGATTCTTCAAAATCTCAGAAGGATATGATCCAATGTGAGCATAAGAAGGCTCAGAAAGAACATGAAACGTGAATACATCGTGAACATTGTCCCTTTGCTTCAACTGATTCTTCTTCGGAAGAGAATTGTCCAGCACCTGCGTACTGCAGATGCTGGATCTGCGGGGTGAAGCGAACACCCAACTCTCAACGCAATAGACGTCGTCAGCGATCAGGTGTGCCCTGTCTCGCTCGAGGCGCGGAAAGCAACAGGAAAACATGAACCTCAGCGCGGCGGCGAGTGTTTTCAGCAGGAAGGCCTATTGGTGCTGTTTCTGTTTCATATCTTTCTACCTTTAGGTTATTATTGATGTCAAGATTTTCTGGACGTGAGTTTGGCGAGATTCGTCTTATGATGAATTTCCAGAGCTTTTTTTTTGCGAATACAGTAGCTGATAGTATCAGATAGTAGTCTCATTCACATCCAGTTGGGGTGATGTGTTGATGCGTGGGAAATCCACCTTGCAATCTCTGTTTTGTAGACCCCAGGCTGAAGTGCTCCGCTGTGGGTCAAGTGCTGCTCTCAAGTTTGACTGTAGACGTTTTGACATCATGTGATGTCAAACGTTCCAGCATGAACAACCAACATATCACACAGAATCATGTGTAGCATGCCACTGTGGATGCCGATGCTGTGCTTAAGCAATCATGCAGATGGCGCAACTTCAGCCACAACCATGTGAGATATTCATTTACTGGGGACTCGTCCCTAACTTGGTCCATTTTGGGGTTGTGTGCCATTTGGCCAGATCTGATTCAACAAAACTGATCCAAATTGAAACAGAAAACGCCGGCCACCATGGACTTCTTGCTTCCGGCGCGGCTGACCGTGCTCTCCAGTCCAGCTGTGGGTGCTGGGTTTCTTGACAACGATTGGCTTGGAGATGCTTCAAGATTGAGGACCCACAAAATGGGATGGCACTCGCAATCGTTAACACCTGGCTGAAATTCACCACTTTGTTTTTTTCACCACCAAACATCATCAGCACCGGCTTAAATTGTGTGCCTTTCTTTATTGTACCCGTAGAGGTCCATACAAACAAATAAATTCAGCAGCCTTGACTGGCTGGAGTTGAAGGAGAGGCTCTAGAGTCAGATACTGTACTGCCATCTTACCAGTTGCATGTCCTATGTTTTTCTTAACATCCTTTAAAAGCTATTGAGATATATTGAGATGACTTAAGACCTGCGGCACGTCGAAGATGGCAGCAGACATTTTCTCACCCAGATTGGATTCCTCGGCCAAGATGCACGCTTTTTATGGTCTGGATGGCCCAATAATGTCAATTACTCTAGCCGTGTGAGTCCTGGAATGAACATCCAAGCATGAAAGGTGTCCCAGTGGTCCAGTTCTTGTGAGCTTTTCACTCTTTTATTCCTACACTTAACTGCTCACAGTCATAAACTATTTGTGATTGGCTCGAAGTGAGGGCTTTCCAAAACAGGGGCCCCAAAATCGTCGAAATTGATCACTTTGAACGGGGAAACCAAAGAAAGAACCCTCAAAATGATTGACCCTCAAACGTTTATAGGGGTCCCAAGAATTCTAGAATGCTATACTTAAGATAGTATTTGCATGCATTTGCTCATTTGCTCTATGATTTCCAACTTTTCATTTGGTCCAGGTCTAATTATCTACTTTTGGCTTGGTACAACCGTCATACAACCCATTTCCCATTACATAAGAATCATGGCGATCATAAGACATAACTAGTTACCATCAGCAGAAATGTAAGTATTATATGATATACTGATACAACTAATATCTATCAATCATATCCTATGGATCCAAGTACTTAATTTGGGGTATAAACACGGGAAGTGTTTGGATCCATAGAAATTCATCATCATATGTCAAGACATACAGTATAACATACTATAACTATAGTTACAATTATTATCATCACTGTGCATATTGCCATATGACATAAAATTGGTATCCATCAATATCCATCCATGATACGTATAATAACATGTAATTACCCCTTATGTAAGCCCCATGAATTCCTGGAAATCCCAACAGGTTCCCTCCATGGACCCCTTGGTTCGGCCCGATAGGCCCAGAACGTTGGCGCCTGCGCGCTCCGCCGGGCGCCCTGCTGGGCACCGTGGCGCTGTTGGCGCCTGGGTGCCTTGGCGAGTCGCGAGTTGCAGCGAGTTGGAGATGTCTTCGAAACAAGTGAAAGCCCTGGAAACCAGTGATTTTTTCTGGTCATCAGATACACGTATTTATAAATGAGATCACCAAGAACCATGAATGAGTTGATTTGATGACTTACAAACTGGTACTGAAATGATCGAATGGGAATTTGATGGGACGAGAATGGGGGGTTTAATGGGAGTTAAATTCGGATTTGATGGGGTATAAAAGTTGATGGGGTACAACAAGATGCAGGTTGACATGAACACACGATGGGTTTAAGGGGAAATTATATAGATTTAATGGAGATTTAATTCGATGCGAACATTGTCATCGCGGAATCTAGTGCCATATATTGCCAACCTGAAATAGGATTGAAACCATGGACATCGGTGGTAAAGGTTGGAAAAGAAGTTCCTGAACCAAAACTTTGGAGGAGCCTTGGTGGATGTTATTTGGATTTATTTGGCGGGTATACCCTCTGGTAATCAAAATATGGCAATGGAAAATCCATTATGTATATCTATAGATGATTTTTCCAGCTACACATCTGCATGTATCGGGGATTTCCTAGCTAGCCACGTTTGACTACCGGTTGGTCATTCTGGCCATGATAAGGATAAAATTTCTACTCTCTCTGACTCTCTCTCTCTCTCTATATATATATATAAATGTATGGAATATTGATGTACTATTTTGGTTTAGTTGGTTGTTATAATACATTTATATTGCAAACATACCATTGGACCTGGCCCCAGGCGGCGACTGCCGCCTCGGTCCTGGGCTTCATGCACCGCAACTTGCGCCGGAGTGGATGTGACTTGGTGAAGTCGGGGCATTGAGTTGCTTCATTGGCGGACTGGAATTGATGGAGATTTGCAAATCGGATTCAGCCAAGATTCATGGGAAATACCGGGCCTGTAAGGAATATGATGGGAATTTGTGATCAGCTTGATATGATATCGATCGACCTTGGTTGCAGGTCAAGCTGGACCGAACGGCCGCCGTTCCTGGCTACAGATGGTCATGCTGGGAGGTGCCACTCTTTGAAACCGGTGGCGTAACAATGTCTAGAAGACTTGCGGGGGACGAGCAGCATGGAACCAGCATGGTTTGACAGCTATATAAATGGTCTAACATTAGGGTTTCAACCAGCTTAAACCAAATTACTTGGTGTGATTGTTCCCCAAAACCTGGGGCTTAACATGGTCTAACACGGTTCAACCAAGGGGTTTCACCAATCCATCATGGTAGACCAGCCAGGGGTCAGACTTTCCGCAGGTTGCGCTGCACCGGTCGAGGCCAAAGGCGCGATAAAACCAGCAAAAAGAGCAGGAATCTGTGGAGATTTTAATATCTTAATAAGTTATGATATCAAGATACTTCACTATTTCATGGTAAGATCCTGCACGACTTCTAGTCGGATTTTATGTTATGTTTTTTTTTTGTTTTTGAGGTGGGCTATAATATGCTTGCTTGTGCGCATCGAACTGGGTGTCTCATTGCACATCTTCATATTGCAAAAAGAAGACAATCATCACTAGCAGTGGCTAGTTCAGAAAGGTTTGTGTCTTCAGCCATAGATTCTGCGGTTTTTTGATGGAACATCGGCATGGGTCATGAGGCAATCCCTTTGTCCTGCTGCAAGATGGCATGAATGCCTTTAGAATCTTGGCCTAGCTCTAGGTAAGTGGACCCCGATTCTTGGTGCCTCAAAATGAATAGATCCTCTCCACCATGGTGTGGGTACAGTATATTTTGCTATGCATTCCACCCAATGGCCTCCTTAATCTATGTCATTTCTTGAGGCAACGATCCCTGCTTCAAAACAGCTGTGTATATGTAGATGTGGTGTTTTTTTTAGCGTAACTGTGGCTTTGTTTTGGTGATCTGGGATGTTGCTCCTTTGCATTTTGAGGTTATGCAATGTCATTAACCCGCAAAGCAATACAGGCACAACAATTCATATTTTCCAGCTATCAACCATGTTTTTCTATGTTTTATTTTTTTCCAGATAGGAACATTGGACTAAGGAGATTATCGTGTGGAAGACTCCATCAAACTCTTCGACGAAGCTGCCGACTCAGGCTATCCCAAGGTGGCTCGGTCCGGGCTCGGTCGGGGTGGACAAGATGTGGTTGTCTTTCCTGTTTTATGGGTTATATGGGGGATGGTCATCGATCATTTTATCATACATTGAAGACCCTTTGTTGATTCCGATTCCCATGATGGAACTCCATATTCCGCAAGCACAGAGGATGTTCTGACCATGAAACAGATGTTGGCATAATTGGCTATAGGTGCCTCATGACTTTGGTGTATGCCAATAGATCCTAGTGGCAAGGGGCAAACTAACCCACCCACTAACCACGAATCGCTAATTGTGGCAACAATTGAGCAGCATCATCGTTGCAACTGCTTAGGTTTATCAAAAAAATGCGAAAAGACTAAGTTGCGATAATATTTTGGGATACAAAAAATGAGGGTAATGATGATAAACCAGTGGCTCCAGGGGTACCCATTTTCAGACACATTTCCTACTTTGGATCCTTTAACACTGGGATCGTTCTCCAAGATTCCAAGATTGCTTGATGAGAACCATACTGTAGATATTTGAGGAAACCTTGGTTGGGAAGCTTCATTGCTGTACTTGGCCATTTCGATGGGAATTGGGATGTATTATGGCTTATAGTTACTATCTTATTTTTTGCTGTATAAAACTAAAATCTTCGCATATCTTAGCCATCTTCAACATCTCATGTTCAAGACATGTATGTCTTGAGCAGCGCATAGTCCACTGGATCAGGCGCGCTTGTGGCAGCGCGGCTTGTCCTTGTACTACGCCGAGCGTTTCGAGGATGGCACGCAGCAATTTCGCGCCCTGGCCGCAGTGGCCATTGGGCGATTCAAATCGAAAGTGGAATTTCATACTGCTGGATCCATATGGGTGTGTCTGAAAATGGGGTAAACATCCCGAAAAGCCATTTAACAGGGAAAATGATGACTAACCAGTGGATTGAGGGGTACTTTATTTTCAGAATTTCTCCACCCGGATCTTCTGTTGTTTGATTTCCCTATTTCTGTTGTCTAATTTATTCTAAATTCATTTGGCATTGAGGTATATACGCGATCGCACTTCATGGTTTGATGGGTTGGGACCTTTCTTCAAGCCACCAAGCAGTTTGCTGTCAAAGCATCCACTTTTTGAGGGGAAGTTCATAACCAGATTGCCATCTGGTTTTGCACCACTGGGTATGGTTCAATATGTTCAATATGTTCAATATGTTTCAGAGTAGGGTACCACCAAAATTCCAATGGTTCATCATCAGATTCCTTTTAGCCATTTGGTGGGTATACACATTGCGCATCATTAATAAGATGTCCGGCATGACATAGCGAAAACGACTCAGTTCTTCTATGTTCTTCTTGTATTTGTGGGATTAGAGGGACTAGAAACCCTATAATTATTTGTGTGTTTTTGTTTTGAAGTGATCAACAATCACCGAGCAAGTCCTGGATTGCCCTACTTGGCCCCAGTTGACCTCCACATTTTTTTTGTGGGATGGGTGATTCAAAAAGTGACTTATGGAAGTATAATTAGTAACGTGCCCCCCAAGTGTTAACTTAGTTAACTTCAGTCATAACCATTGGTATCCTAAGTTGCAACTGGGGGTATACTTCATGTTAACTTGGGGACATCTTCCTGGAGCTCGTCTCATGGTTCCATATCCTTGGCTGCTTTTTGCGCCGGCAGCGTGAGGAAAAGATGTGGAGATGAATCCCAATGACACTGAAGAATCGGTTTGGGCCTTTCTCTGTGAAGCTCAAACGGTTGGTTGCTTGGCAGAGGATGGGAGATGCGTTTCGCATGCGAAGCGGATGGATGTTTGGAGACAGGGCTGCGGCTCCAACTCGGGGTACCAATCGAAGACAAAGAATCAGCAACTGATACAGAAAGTTCATTGAATTTAAGTCCCATAGTCTTGTTTCTGTTGCTGTTGTCATAACATGCTTCATTTTGCGAAGTTCTCTTGGATGGTATATTTGTAATTTGCAAGGCGTAGGTACCATGCACAAAATCCATATTTAGCTTGTTATAGTATATATATATATATTATATATATATATATATGTGCATATCAAATGCAAACAGTTACTTTGTACTTAGTTCCTAAACTAGCCATCAACAGTTGGTTTACCCAAATATCACCATTTGCTGCTGTTCATACCATGTATATATATATATATACCTAGATCAACTGGGGAACGTTTTTTTTTTAGGCGGTTCCTGTTTTTAGGTTGAGCTCAAAAATCCCCAAAATCTCGAATTTGAGGAAATGGTTCGAACGTGTTAAAACCATGTAAAAACCACATGTTCATCATCACAATCAGAATCCATAGTGTTCAGATGGTCCGATTGCCCTTGAAATTAATAGACTTTGGTGGGTTGTTTGTTGGTCCCTCCATGGTTTTCCCGACCAGCCCTTCAATCCCTGCTCATGTGAGTAGCGACGGCTGCCCCTGCAGCTGAGTTTGGATCCTCAGGATTCACTTCATATGATTGGATGTGGAAAAAATTAAAACAAGTATCACCCTTGACCACATTGCAGGTCTCTGTTTCTTTTATCCCTGGGGTGTAGCATCATGATGTTGCCAAACATCGAAAGCGCCAGCCAAGTACCTTTGAAGTACTCGTTGGTGCGTCGTCCTTGCATTAACCCTACGGCTTAGCAAGGATGCCCGTCCTATGAAGTCCTCAGCCATGGCACAGCTATATGCAAGGACGTTATATGGTTTTGCCCCTCTGTACAACTCATCTTTGATTTGAAGCAAAATATGGTGAAAGTAGTGAATTTTGGGTTTATAAACCCACAACGGTCTGTGCAGTGCATGGGCCTTTGAAGCCAATTTGGCATAGCATCGCATGAAATGCATACCGCTTTCCAAGACTTTGGTGGCTTGGTTTCGTTCCTTAGATGTTGTACAGTTACCAAATCAAAAGTTATCTTGTGGAAAAAACACTCCAATTGAATTGCTAAACGGTTGCAAGTACCAGCTTAGTAAACAATGGGGTAATAGTGAAAGGTTAAAGAAATTATTTGCTCAGACAAGAGACCATGAATAGATCGGAGTCATAAAGTGTTTTCATGCAGACCCCAATGCTTTGGCAGGAACTTTGGATGTAGTACAAAATCTTGTCACTTGATACCTTCTCTGGGTAAAGACTGCAAACATACAGGATGAACTCAAGGATCTTCGGGGTGTCACTGGCCTTAGACCATGTCCCGGTTGGAAAAACTTTCTTCGCATCTGGGAAGTTCAACATGTTCCGGGTGAAGTTGTAGGTGTGTGTCGAAACTCTAAACATCCGCTTCCACAATCTCCAGGCTGAATTCAAAGAGTCCAGCTGCTTTTCAACACTGGATCCCTGGAAAAGAACCCCAAGCATGTAGACTAAGCAAGAACCAGCATGATCTTGTCCGAAACCTGCTAAATAGATGTGGAACAAGTCTGGTAGGTAGAACTTCGCTGGGTGCGCGTTGTACCCCAAGGTATTCTCCATCAACCCACATGGACTATCACCCCAAGGCGGTATGTCAATCCATTCTGGCAGCGATTGATACCAGGCAGGAGTCTCGGTGTGAATCTCCTCAAAGGGTATGGTGACGTCTCCAGCCCCACAAAGCCAACAACACCAACCTGCTGTTTGATTCGCTTTCTTGGGGTCATGAGGCCCTTTGCGGCATGTGCTATACCACCTTCTGAATTTTCCTGCCCGGGCTTGAAGTTTGAGGTCCGCTTTCAAACCGAGTAGGACTAGCCGGAAATGTGAACCACCAACCATGACTCCTCTCTCAAAGCACTCAGCTAAGTCCCGACCAAACTCAGTGAGCATCGCTTGAAACGTAGAATCGTCTTTGTGCCAAGCAGCAGGCATCACTGCCCAAAGATAGTGGGTTGCGTAGCTATGCCCTAGCAAGTTGACACGCGGGTTGTTTGCAGCTTTCCTTTTCAAACTGACTGGTCTTACCCCATGGTCCTTTCGATTCTGCTTGCCGGTCCCAATCCCAAGGGCTGAACTCCAGTTGAACACCATTAGCTCTGACTTTTTGAATCCCCGACCACCGTCAGCATGTGCATAAACTGGTATACAGGTTCCAAAGTCAACGTCAGGAGTGAGAAACAAACCAAAGTCAGGATGACATAGTTCATACTGCTTCCAAAATGTTTCTAGGAGAGCCCGAGAGGAGGAGACCCTGTGGCCACCAAGTAGGCGATGTATGTTCCCACTCTCAGCCATGTACTCTAAGAAGTCCAGGGGCTTGATTCGAGGATACCCTTTGACATGATTCCCTGACAAGGGTGAAATCTCCAGTGGCAACGCTAAATTGTTCTTTTTCAACAAGGCATGGATTCTGTCTTCAGCGTTACCATCCGGTATCTTGGTCATTCCCCTAACCACAGGGCAGGAAGCCACAACGCTTGACGTCCCCGTCGAATCCGCCCAGCTCTTCCGAGCAGACTCCAGCACGTGTGTGCAAGGCACCTCAGCACGGGCCAGGATGCAGCGGCGGCTCTAAGAGAGGGGTGGGGAAGTATATCTACTGATCGATATTTTTGCTCTATTAGGCGAATTGGTCATCAATGTCAATAGGTTTGTTGTAGAAGTACTTTCGAATGCAAAAACTTCACTGAAAAGTTCGCGCAGCACTGGTGACGGCTCTTTTCCCAAATGAGACGCCGAAAGGGGTCCATCACATTGCAGATTTGAAAACAAGATATGTGAAGAATGGAGGTTCTCCGCTTACCCTGCCTTCACCACCTGGTCGCATGTTTCGGTTACCAGGTAGGGATTTGTGGGAATCGATAAGTGCGGCTTCCATCAAAGCCGCTTCATCCCAGGTGCTGCATGCAAACAGGACATACATGCCCTTGAATTTTTCATGGCAGCGGTAGTAGCCAAAAGTGGGCGACGAGCTTGACCATTCTTTGTAAAAACGAAACATGGGATCTGCTGTTATCCCAATCTTGTAAACATGGGGACCACGGTCCAAAACGCTTTGAATTTTATTTTTGCAACATGCCAGGGCCTGGCCAGCATTGGCATTAGGGGGAGGCAATTTCAGCCAGACCAGCCCGTCTGTACCCAGACCTTCCGAAATCAAATTCACCAGCCGAGGCAAGCTTCTCAGTTTGGGCCTAAAGAGCTCCAATACTTCGATGGGACCTCAGACGGTGAAACCGTCTCAAAGATGCTGCTTAAAACCAATGTGTCTTCATTCAAGTGTGCTTTGGTCAAGTTCAAGCACTTCAAATCAATTGGGTGTTGGACTGCTTGGCAAAGTATTCCCCACACTGTGCATTGTCCGTTTGTGACACCTATCAACCAGAAGCGCTTTGTCCTTCTTGACGGTGTCTGATGTCTGAGAAGCTATTGTGTGACCAGAAGATCGGATTCGTTTTGGTTTTGGACTTCGGCCTCAAAGAAGAACACATGCCAAGAATAGGAGCATGAAACTGGAACAGCTTCGCAAATTTGATTCCCACACGTCACTGTAACTTATCAAGTTCTGTAACCAAGCAGCTCCGGGCAGGTGTATCCGGAAGGTGTTCAACGCGACATGTCAAGCTTAACCCATGGCTCTCTATGCTAAAGCCAAGGAGTTCTTCTAACCAAAGAGTCTCTTCACAAGACATGCTGACAGCCAAGATGCTATCAGATCAATGGGCACCAAGGTGGAGGACCGCAAGCTGAGAGAAACACAAGCCCGCCACTTTCTGACTCTGAGGTTGGCGCCCCTTTCCCAATTGAAGCGGCAAGGTGCTCAGCTGTACGACTTACCTTTTGGATCTTTGGACCTGGCCATCACCAAAACTGAAGTTTCAAGCTTTGGTTTGCGTTGGGAACTAGTTTCTGGGGACTGGGGGCAACATTGTACTGATCTATTTCTTCACAGGTGTTTGCCTGTGGGAATGTAAATATATGCATGTGGATATATACATGTGACACTGGAAAATCATCTCTGGTTGAACGCAACTGCTGGCATTGCTTTTCCATTCCAGCGCAAACATCTAGCGCAGCTTCTCAGCCCCAGCCATCACAGGATATCTGGTGCCCGTGATATTTTGGGAGGAATGTTTTTTAACCCCCACAACCAAGCTTAGCCCTCGAGGGCCTGCGCACGCTAGCTGTGAGCGTGAAGTGCAGGTCGAAATCTACGATCATAGCCATAGCATTGAACTGGTTGTGAAAAAACCCATTATTGGTTCCAAAGCATATCATCTTTGGAAAACGTACAAGTCAAAATGTTGAGCTCAAGTCTCACCGTTCTCCCTCTCAACCTTCGCCTTGGGCTTTTTGGCCAAGGGCCTTGACAGGGAAACGTCAGAGAGGACATCTGAAATGCGTGGCGGGAATCAGCATCCTTCACATATATGTTCCAACTTGAAAACTTGGCACAAAAAGTTCAGGTTTGTGCCTGAACTTATTCTCGGTGGCAACCCACTTCGTGAGCCTAAGCGAAAAGGATGAGAACCATGATTCTGTCAATTCGCAGCTGATGTTAAAAGTCTCCGTTATTTACTTGCTTTGGAAAAGCTAATTTGCAGAAATTTCACACAAAATAAGCAAAGAGATGTTGAGGTATTGACACCTTCTGGCTCTCAGTGAAGATCTTCGCCAGCTTGTCATGCGTCCTTTGTTTGGGCATGTCAAGCCTAAAGCATCGGAAACAAATAGAAGCAAAGAAGTTTGCACACATAGTGCCAATGGTTGATTTGGAACAACATTTGCATCCTTGTGCAGCTGACCTGGGCTGAACTAATGTGCTTTGGCAAGGCTCTCTTGGGAATCCTGATTCATGGTGCCCGCTTTCATCTCACCAGCGTACTCCGTCATGGTATCATAGATTTTACCCAAGTCAAGCGTGAACTGTGCAACGATTGGAACCGCCCTTGGTCTAGCGAAGCCAAGATTGGAAATTCAGCAATGTTTTGAAAATGGTCGCGAGCAGAAAAGGACTTTCCACCAAAATTGGCATGATTTTGTGGGGTCGTTTGACAACTAAGTGATAATCTCACTCGCCCCTGCAACTGCAGCAACGCTGTTCTCCTTCAGCTTGCCATGGAAAGTTTGAGCCTTGTTCAGGACCACAAGCAATTCATCCATGTGCGTTTGCAGCTCGGTGACCTAGAGAGGGAGTCTGTGGATTGGGATATGGATCAAAATTTTTTTCTCTAAGTTCCCCAGCAATCACAGATTGTTTTCAAATGCTTTCAACTTGTCACTTCGAATCCCGATTGGTTTGAAGAGCTTTGCAGTGTATGAAGTATGGGAAGAAAGAAAATAGAGGAAACCATGGCCTTGTTCCGCTTCTTGGTCTCTACACCAGGGCCCTCGTGGCCATGAGCAGCCAAGTCCAACTTCTGGGGCAACAGCTTCGTGGCAAAAGTATCAGCGGTTCCCTTCGCAGTGGTTCTCTCCTGGAGCTTTTGGCACTGACGGTTTTTGAGACTGCCCTTGGTCCTTTCATTGCACCAGTAGTAGACGACTTCGTCATCCACTTCATCGACCCTGGGCTGGTCCGGGCTGGTTAACCCATCAAAGAGGTCTTAGATATGCAAGGCTTGAAAAACATCCTGACAGTTTGAAAGAGGAAACAGCCCTGCTTGGAAACAGCCTAAACATGAGTCCAAACTGCATCATATACGTGGGATCACTTTGCCCACGTGCCACGGTCTTTTCAATTCTGCTCCTTAGCTCGGCTGTTGGGTTGGAGAATGCGCCCGCATTTTTGGCACATGGTCTATCATGTGTCCCGAAAGCGTTTTTGGAAATAATAACGCGAAAAGGATATCATCAGCGAATGGTGGTTGCTGTTTATAGCCCAGTTCATCCTTCATCTCCTGTTCTGTGTAGAAAGCCCCCGTGGTCTCCAATTCATTGACTTGCTCCGCGGTTTTCTCCAAGGACAATTCTTTTAAGAATTCTTCCTCTCATGGGGTTTCAAGATTCTGAATCACGGACATGTCTAGTGAGATTTTGACTGGACCCCAAAAACCTCTATTGCTGATATCAAAACCAGAAAAGACCAAAAACAAAGTCCACATATCTTCAAAAACAAATCTTTCCTTGTTCTTCTGTAAGAAGGTGGTATGGGCAATTCTCAAGATTTACCTTGTCCCCCCCCTCATACAGAAATGTAAACAACATGAATCAAGTTTGGTTGGAACCCTAGTCCTTCTGTCCGTCATTCCTGACGAAGGCTTCAAAAAGCCTTTCCCGGGACGCACCCTTGCTTTGAAACTGTTCAAATATGTCTTGTGGAACTTCAAGCTTACCGCTGGCCTTCTTGGGTTCACACATTCTCCTGAACTTGCCTCTGTACTTCTCGATCTGCTGAGTTGTCAGCTCGCGTCCCCCAAAAACACGTTTGCCAGTAGCAGGGGCCTCCGCGGATCGAGAATTCAACCTCTTGGCAAACAAGGTTCTAAACTGAAAGATTGTTGGGGTCTAGGCACAGCCTAGACAGTCTAGGCCGTCTTGATCGTAGTAGAGCTACTGACTATCCTCCCCCCAGAACAAGTTATGTTTCTCGCTGGCTACTTTGGGACATGAAAGATACGTCGAATTTCGATGACCCTCCAATGGGACAATGCAAGTCGATGCAAATAGTGCAAGCATGACTGATGGAATCAACGAGCCCACCTCCGGGGTGGCTGACGTACTGGTCCGGGTCGATGAAGTTGTCGAAGGCGGAGTCGCCGAACTAGCTCGGGCTGCCAAGTCCTGCCAAGAAGCTGGACGTCTGCGAGATACTAGATTAGAAAAAGGCGTGTTGGATTTTCTAGAAGAGTGCTGGCCATGATGTGCAATTTCAAATATGATGGTTTCAGGAATCATTGTGTTGCAACATGCTTCGGGACACCCTCCTTCTGAAACTGACCATTATTCCCCAAAGGAGAAAGCGGCAGAGCTCTGCAAGGAGGGGACTCAAGAGAATCCAAGTATGGGTCATATGTCGCAGAAAGAGCTTTGGGAGAATTGTCAAGGCCAGGAGAAAAGGCCAACCCCTTTCGGATCATGTGATCGCTCATGTAATCTTCATGGTCTGACAAAAGAGCATAAGGATCATCAATGGCATCCATGCTCATGTTGGACATTCGAGATGGCGTCATCTCCCCCATCACAGACTCGGAACGACCAGCCCCAAGATCAGGTTCTTCACAGGCAGCTGCCACCTGAGAAGAGAAATCATGCGTATTGGACAGTGTCGATTGCCAGTATGCCCCATACTTTATTCACATTCGGGTGCCAAATTTTACAAAGAACCATGGGAAACTCATAGCTAAGGAACCGCAGGAAACGCTTCCAGGTTGGGTTCTTCTTTGACCCCAGGTTGTGTCTCTGCTTCAGCTATCTCCGTTTTGGCCTGCTCCATTTTCGCCTTGACCTCCTTCACAGGGGGTGTTATCCCCAAACATTGCACATACTTTGTAAGAACCATGAATTGGAACCAGAATGCGTAGAAAGTAGAACTTGAATTGATTTGTGCACGGTTATCCTGAATCATCTTTTGAAGTTCCTTTGGATCATCCGGCATTCGCTCTGTCTGCTTAAGCATGCGAAGGGCTTCATCAAGAGATGAACAGCTCCACAAATTGCTTTTCAAGGGTTCTGACGCCATGAGGTTTGGAAACCCGAGGTGTGAAACAGTTTGAGCCCTAGCACTCTTCAAAAGATCAAGCATCGAATGAAGCCTGAAAAGTTCAAATGTAGAACCGTCCCACAAAAACCTGACTTGAAAATATGTTGAAAAAAACACCATTTCGGATGGTTTTTTTTGCGCTTTGGTCGTGTTTTTTTGGGCGCTCGGCTGTCTGTTTTTAGTCGCTTTTTTTGATCGGTTTGTGTTTTTAGTCTTTGGCTGTGTTTTTTGGGTCGATGGATGGGTTTTTTTGGGCGCTCGGGGTGAAATTGGTCAAAAACATGTAAAACACAAAAAAACACATTCAAACATGCGAAAACCAGAGCTTGAAAAATGGTGTTTTGTAAAATCGCTTATGCTCAGGTTTCCTTCATCCAACTAGATCCCCAAGAAAGTGCAACTTGGGCTGCTGACAGGTGAACATATATACAGATGTTGATTGAAACGATTCATGCAATGTTTTCTTTTCACCGCTTGAGCTGCTTCTAGACCATCCTTCTGGAGTGGAATCTAGAGATTGGGTGGGGCCCCTTCCTGTACAGAATTCCATTTGCCATTACTTTGGATGGAAAATTCAATGCTGGATTGGTACCCTCAGGGCCCCATCCTTTTTCTACCATTTAAATCTCCCTTGGAAGAACGCTCTTCCATGCAGGTGGGATTTGCAAAGCTTTAGCACCATACAAGTAGCGAATCAAACATCGCATCCTAGCGTCATCCCTCATATCGCCCCAGCTCCAAGTGTCAAAAAGGGCCACGGCATCAACCCGAGGATTATCACCAACATAGTCAGTTCGAGGCTTCAGCCTGTCGAGGAGGGTTGCGATCTTGTTGCCAAACTGGGGCGTGTAGTGCCTCAAGGTGATGAAATGAGAAAGGGGAAAGGTGGTGGACCAAATGTACCTGTAAGAGCCCCATCCTTGTAAAGAAACACCAGTATATAGCCAAATATAGCCCAAGACAAGGTGTGTTTCAAGGTGTTTGCAGCCTTCGATTCGATTTTGAATCGAAGCAAAAAATGGAACGATACAAAGAAGTTAATTGAGGATCTCACTCTGTTTTTTTGAGAGCTGCGGTACCGTGATACCGAGGTCGCCCTTCTTGATCGCGATATGCCCGACAAGGTTTGGGTTTGTTGGATTCCTCTTCCTGGCTTTTCACTACTTTTTTAAGCTTCATAGTCCAAAACAACCCCACTGCCTTGCTGGACGACCATAAAATGGTTCTCTTGGGGGTAGCTGCGGAATAGTGTCGCATCCACAGACAGCATTGGAAGATCTGTCAGGGTTTGGTGGGTAAAGGGTAGCTCTGCAAACTATTCGAATTTACCCCGTTGGAGTGGTTAGAGTGAGGAATTTGGAAGTACCCAGAAATCAGAACTCCATACTAGGGGCGTGATTAGTGGGCAGCCTCATCAGGGACTGAAAGTTATCGTGCTGTAGAACCTTTGGGTCATTGTCATGTAGTACTGACATGAAACGATGAATTTTTGGAAGCCCAACCTTGAAATGGGACAACAGCTGGCTCATCCGGTCATGGAGCATAAGCAATGATGAACGTGGCTGTTCGATTACCCACGTACCATTTAAGGCAACTGTAAGTATGCAAAGGAGAGCCACCCTAGACAGGGATAGTGCTGAAACAATATTTTCGCCCAAAAAGCCTGATCAAAAACATTGGTCGACTTGAATTTGGTATTGAATACTGAACAACGATCTTTTAAGCATCACCGCCTACATGCCATTTGGTTGGCAGAGGAAACGCAGTCTGAATCCAACAGCCCGTGAGGATTAGCTGGTGATCTTCCTGTGCTCCCCCTGGAAGTTGACACCCATGTGGCGCACTGGACCCCAAGCCAATGAATAAAGCCGTTTGGATCTCCACGTAAAACTGCCACCATGGCTGCCCTTGGGGCGAATGTTTCCACCAATGATGTCAACCATTCAAAAAACATCCAGCTCACCCAACATAGAATGAAGTTCCCACATTTTGGTGATAAGAAATTAAAACAGTTTGCCTCAAATCATGCAAAGGTCCCCATACCACTATTGGTATTTATATCCAACTTCTCTGAAAACTTGACATCGATAGCAGCGGTGACCTTCTCCGGGAAGCTTGATTGCACACTGCGGGTCGCCTGAGCTTGTCCAGCAAAGCTTTCGAGGAAGAACAGGGGCTCCTGGACGTTGGCCAAAATGAGTCCAAAAATTCAACAGGGGCTGGGATAGAGCTTTAATGAGTTGAGGATCCTATTGTGAAAGATTCCATTATTCGGAAATGGTCAACATATAGAATGAATGTTGGATGGAACAAGCAAAATACCTCATGCTGTTCTAATTGCGTCTTTCCGTCCTCCAGATCCCAAAACACAGTATATAGTGTACATGCCCACCTACATCCTTATCAATATAGGGCTCTTTACGCTACAACCTGTCTCAAGTCTCATATGGATGGTTTCTAGATATGGGATGGGTTTCCATCCTCATCCCTAACAGCCGATAAACCCAGCACCAAGTGATGCCTGTCACTGCACGTTGATGGACTCATTCCACAGGAGAAGCAAGCAAGCGAAGGCCAGCACCTTTGCCAAGAGACCGGTGAAGGGTTGTCAATGATAGGTCTCGAAAATGGATGAAAATTGAGGTAACCTTTTTGGCTACAAGTAGGTATACCAAAGACAGATCAAGAATGGGTTATCGCAGTTCGAGTGGCTTTTGGTGCTCGGAGGGTGTGCAAGCGCCGAACGATTTGGTCAGCAGTCCACATAGGAAGCCGGTCTAGATCAAGAGTCTAAATGACAGCTACTCCCCCTCTACCAAAGAGAATTGTTTCAGCTTCGCTTTGATACTAGATGGCTGCGATGCCACCCATGTTTGAAACCATGTTCAAAAAACAGTCACATCGTGTCATGCGTGGCCGGGATGGCCCGTCAGATCACCAAATAGAATCAAACATATAATATTTTTTATTTCTTTGGCACATTCAAGAAGTGGAAGGGCGTCGATAGAAGGTGACAGTGACCGGCTCAAACATGCCAATCCCACAAGACTCATTCAAGAGCCCCAATTTGGCTTCCCGCTTGACTCCTCGAAGCTCTTTCATGTCGCCTGCATGGAAGATTCAGCTGGAGGAAAAAGGACCAAGGGCGTGTTGGACAGCTTGGGCGAAGGTGGAAAACCAACTGTTTACGTAAAAAACACTAGCTGGTCAACGAATGATTGGACTCATTCTTTTGAACCCCCTCTCATGGAAATGCTACTTCATGGCCACAGAGTAAAATGTATGGCCTACGGCACTGTTGGCTTCGGTCTCAAAGAGTCTCTAAATCACCAGTCCCCCCTGGATGATGACAGCACAGGTAGTGAAGTTGAAGGGATACAGCCGATGCATCGGAATCCAACATGGTTTTGACTACCAAAACATCATCTCTATGGGGACACTGGCCTCAACCCAGTCGGAATGTTCCAAAGAAGGCGGCCCGGCAAATCGTCCCAAAGGACTCCCACAAATGGGCGCCAACCTTTCAAAAGTTGATCCTAGGTCCTTGATCACTCGACATCCTCAGGAATCGCGGGCTGAGCGCCAGCTTCGCCAACATCATCATCATCACGATTCGCCGCGCCATCTGCGCGCCTGAGTGGCCAAGTGGGAGAGAGTTCGGAATGGGGAGATGTGATAGGATTGCTCGCTACCCTAAAGCAAACCAAAAACCAAGCATGATCAAGCATATCAACAGCAAAGACTTTCAAGTTCAAAAGCAAAAGCAGGATGCGGCTGATTCCACTCTTCGAAGAAATTTGCCACTGCAGCGGATATGTAGGCGAAGTCATCGGCAGTGCTGGGGTTTTTCTTGGCGCTCTGGACAAGTTTGCAGAATTTCATCTGCCAGGGTTGCGGCGACAACCCAGATATGTTTGAACATGAGTGAACTGGGACTATTAGTCGCTTGTGCTCTCGCAATGGCTCCTTTATCCCTTTTGCCCATACTGGGTACATGTTTATCCATGTAAACCTTTTCTATCACAAATGGTTGGAAAATGAGCTACAAAAGATGGAAAAAGAGTGAGAAAGACCCTTGTGTCTTGAACGTGTGACTTGGAAATGTGTGGTCGGCCCGAACCAAGCCTGGGCTTTGTTCTTGGTCCTGGGTTCCAACTTCGGCTCGATGTTCTCCTTGAATGCTGCGGTTGTGCGGGCGTACTTCTCAAGTGCCCATCCTCCTGATGGCTTGCCCCTGCCCCCAAAGGTGTTGGGAACCAGACCTTTCCTTTCCAACTCTTTGACGGTGGAAGAAGAAGCATCAGCAAGGGCTGCATCTCCACCAGACTCAGTCTTGGGCTTCTTGGATCGGGACGCAGTCTTGGCCGCAGGTCTCTTCATGGCAGGCTGAATGTTCTCATTCTCCGGGCCGGGAGGCGAAGCGCAAGAAGCCGAAGGCGTCTTGGGAGGCGAAGGTGGTGCAGGTGGAAAGCCCAAAGCTTCTGGCACACCAGGAGGGAGAGGCCGCAAGACATCATCAATGGTCGGGGGAGGGATCTTGCCAGTGGCCGCGGCCCGTGGCACAGCCTTGGCCTTGGCCTTCCTCGTCCCCTTCGCTTTGGCTGCTGCCCTCGACTTGGCCTTGGCCTTAGCAACTGCCTTAGCTTTCGCTTTGGCAGTTCCCTTGGCCTTGCCTTTTGCCCTGGCTTTTCGCTTCGGTTTTCCGTCACCATTTGCGCCCCCAGTCTTCTCTGCCTTGGACTTTGCCTTCGCTGCTGCTGTCAGCTTCCATTGCTCATCTTTGGTCACAGGCGCCTGTGCAAGGCAAAATCAAGGCAAGTTTGGGGAAAAGGATGGCTGAAGCCGGTTGAAACTTGAAACTTAAACATGATGAACAAACCGAAAAAACTACAGTGAAAGAAGTAAAGCTGGAGGGGTATCATCATACCATTTAAGTTCGTATCATGTTTAATCGTTTATATTTATTGCTATGTTTTGAAGATTGGAGAGCCGCTAAGGCAGGACCATTCTACATATTTCTGGCAGGTTTGGGAAAAACGGGCCTCCTTGTTTGGAGAGATAGGTGGCAAGTCTTCACTTGGATGCTCCGCTTTGGTCTCCGTCACCTCCTCTGTCCCCTGGTTGGACTCCGCCATGGGCACCCCTGGCTCAAGCGGAGGGTCAGGAATGCAACTGTCAGGCAAAGGATTCATCGCGATGTCCTTTGAGAGGGCAGAGTCATCAGGTTCCTCAAGCTCAGGCAGCTCAGCCATGGTACCGCCAGCTGCTGCCGGTGCTGAGGCATCAGGCGATCTGGTGGAGGTGGTGCACAAATGTCCTCACAAGGTCTTGAAGGATAAGATCGACGTTGAAACCGTAATAATACTGTCCACAAAAACAAAAAACATAAGGATACATAAAGTCAATGAACATAACGATACATAACGTCAATATATCTTTCAAACTACCGATGCGGTCTTCAGGAAATACAGGTATCAGCTATCCAAGCTTGTCTCATGCCAGGCCGTTTTTTTAGTTGAAACGACATGTCCTGGTCCAGCTGAGCCTGTTGACCCAGCAGAGCCTCCAAACAGCACATGATCTTCGGATCGACTCTTTGCCTTCCCGGTCAGCTGGCCGAGTTTGGTTTCCATCTTGGCAAGCAAGTCCGAGTAAGTAGCAAGCTCCTCCTGCTTGGATCGGACGGGATGGCCTGCTGAAGAGGTCGCATCTTCGATGTCCGAGTCACCAATCACAATGGTATCCCACTCTTTGAGCAAGTTGGGGTTCTTCGGCAGGGCTGCATGGGCCAGCATGTCATCAAAGGCGTGACGCTTGACGTCATGAAGTTCAGCAGGATCAGGCTGAGCAGGCTCTGGGTCGGCCAGCTCAGAATCCTCGTGCTTGTCCTGGTTCTTCATGTCAGCACTGGTGCGGTGGAGGACAGGTGGGGCATCATCCAAGAAATCATGCCACATCGGCTGGGTGAGTGGCAACTCCATGGCGCAGTCCACGCCAGCCTGGGTGTCGATCAGAAACTGGAGCGTGTCCATGTCATCGGTGCTCTTCGCCCTGGCAAGACCACCTGTGGACGGGTGTGCACCTTCAAGCTCACGATCAAAGGTTGGAACAGCATCAGCCTCCACAGGGGTATCCGCAGATGAAGGTGGGTCAGACTCACAGGGAACTGAAGGCACTTCACCATCATCACCGGCTTCGTTCAGCAAAGCCTCCAAAGGTGAATAGTCGAGATCCAAGGATTCCGCTGTGGGCTGTGGTGGTTGGAGCCCAGCATCCTGGTCAGGGCAATATTTGACATTTTGCTGAAATGTGGCTAGCCTGGGGGCCTTTGACAAACAATCAGCCCTGACAACCACACAAGAGTGAAAAGTATCCCAAACAGAGAAAAGACAATCATTGATTGGCAAACTATGTCCTTCATTCGCCGAAGGTAAACTTCCCTGAGAAGCCTGAAAGTCTCTTTCAGCTCTGGGTCCTTGGTGAGACAAGTGTTGAGGAAAAAGGCTTGGAAGATGTCTAAAGTAACCTCCATGATGAGTCTTCAGGACTCATGTGTTCTTTTCTGGGAGGTCTCCACAAATCAAGTGTGGGGATTTCGAATGCTTTCAAAATAATCCGAAACATTTTGCTTGAAAGCTTGCTATCTTTAAACTGGCAGGTAACTCTACAGGACTGATACTTTGGCAAACTGCTCCGGAGTCGGGAAACCATCTTGTGAAGGACCCAAGCGTTGTTGTAGGACACCGCTTTGAGGTTGAAATCCTTCTTGACTTCGGTGTAAACAGGGTGCATCTCGTAGAACTTGACCGTCATGCAACAGATCACATCAATGGGGTCTGCGCCGACACGCCCCCTCTGGTTCATGTTGAGAGCCAAAGCTTCAAGGATCTCCGCGTTGTGAATCATGTTCTCACGAGATGGCAAAACGGTCTTACCATCAGGATCTTCGGTGCCGCCCTTGGCAACAACAAGGTGTTTCAACACCCTGGTCCTTTCCTGGACTCTGGCAAGAGCCGCCCATGCTTTTGCCACAGCACTGGCATCAGAACAAGTGGGCCCATCAATGAACCCTTTTGGCGGCATGACCCCGGTAGCGACTGAGGGAAACAACAGATCAACGAATCTAAGGTACCCTTTGGGCCAAAATAACCATCAATTGCCAACTTACTCTTAAGAAACAATGGCAAGAGTGGTGATGTTGGATATCCCAGAATGCCGCGAGATTGATTGATCAAGTAGGAAAAAGCGTCACCAAAACCACACACAGGATGGGCCACACTCAGGCCGGACATTTGCTGATTTCAAGGCCCGTTTGTGAAGACCCAATGTTTGGCAGCTTTCCCTCACCCAAGTCAGCCCTTGCAGGCCTTCATCATCTGGAATCAGATGGATTGACACACCGCCAGCATCGACGCAAGCGCAGCCAGGGCTCGCGAGACCAAATGGGAAAAAGTAAAGAAATGTAGGGTCATGGATTGGATACCAATGGGAATGTTTCACCCAGCAAGATCTGAAATCATCAGAGTGTTCAAGTGGAATTGGTAAAGCGAATTTCCAGCCCTCTGTTGATAACCTACCAGAATTTGATCACCATGATTTGATGAAATAGTGAGGAACGCTGCACTATTCTTCGTTACCCACTGCGGACATTACCCACTGCGATCTTGTTCTATCTTTTTCCTGCTTCACCCTTGGTAGAAAACAACCCAACAGCACCAGACAGGATAAACACATGATTTCAAAACATCAGGATGGTGTCCATCAGTAGCTCAAGCTACAGACCTTTTTTTTTTTGATCGGTTCCTGTTTTTGGTCGAGACTAACACATCGAAGATTGATGCAGGTATGTAAACATACATAATTATTCCTCATTTTTGATGGCTATACCATGATTTTTGCTATCGGTGATATCGTCATTTTTGCCGCTTTTCTCTCCATTTTTCCTGGTGAGATCACCATTTTCCCCGGGACCAAGGCTTCGAGCAGGCGCGGAAGCAGCTGATGAAGGTGGGTTTCGACCCTCGCCCGGTGATGGGCTCGGTCTATGCGCTCTACCGGGGAGATGACGATGCCAAGCACATCGACGCTGGGAGAAAATGATGGTAAAATGATGGGTAATCCAGGGAAAATGGTGATTTCATGGTATTTCATTGGAATGATTGATTCATTGTTTTTTTTTCATGTTCTTTGGATGAGGTGAACTTTTCTGTTGATCTGTTTGCATTTTACTTGGGTGAGATGTCTTTGGATGATTGGATGGGTTCAAATGATACAAATGAACACGCAAGAAAACAAGTACGAGCATTGCACACAGGAAACATGCACAAATCCGTTTTTTTTTGTAATGGGCAAAGATGGGCTCGGGAGTGAACATAGGCCATACTTCAAAGTTGCGTGGCAGCACTGGTTGTTTTCTTCAACGCTGGAGAATCATGATTTGATCATAAAGTCCACAGATCATACAGTCGTGGTTGATGGATACAATACGATGTTCTTTTGTCCTTTCCGTCATCCCACGCTTGGTACTTGTGAAAAGCGCAGAATTAAAGCTCGGGATATTGCGCATCAAATTGGGAATATAGCACCATATTTCTCCATATTTGGATGGTACGCCTGTTTCCGGTCCCAGTGACACTGGTATCTCAGGATACCTTGGAAGGCCTCTACAAGAAGGGTGGATCTGATGCTTTCTATGTTCCTTGGTCGTCGTCACGCAGATGCAGATTAGCTGTGTTTTTTTTTGAACGTTCGAGGGGGCCATTCTTTTTGGTGTCTAGCTGAGTCTAGCAAAGGTGGATATGGATCAAACATGATCAAACTTTGAACACCAAAAGCTGCTGTACATCAGTTTTTTCAATATACATGCAGGTCTTCATGCGGGGATTGGCCAAAACCTATCGTATTATATGCTGGGATATTTGATGGTGGATAAGCATCCATATATCCCAGCTGAACCTTTTGACAAACAATTGTGAACAATGATGAACCATTATTTTATTGACTTTTATGAAACCCGGTGACCTGGTATTGACCATTTAGCATCATTAACATTTATTAGCCACTATTTACGATGTGGGGCCTCCTAGATAGCTAAGTTAGTGAACATAACTCGAATTTCACTATGGTTTATGATACGCAGATAACTATAGTTCATGGGGTTTATAAACTAACAAACATCACTGGGGGGCCCCAAATTGTAATATCCCAGCTATATCCCAGCTTTAAATTTAGGACAAGAGATTCCATGCCACGCCCACACGACCCATCTCCAAGCGGCGCGCCACCGAGGCTTCTCTCTATTTGGGCCTCTACTACGAGGCGGCAGCGAAACCAACAGAACCCGGGGGGGCGAAACCTTGCTGCCGGAGATGGCCTGTTTTTATGTAGACAATGTATAAGTACATGATTGTATATACCTTTAAAATGGTTTCATATTCTATGCAAATGCATATGGGCTCAAGAATGGTCAAGATGAATTTGTTTCTGACAAACCCAAATCATTGCCCATGCATCAAATCATGACCCATATCTCATGTTGCTTCCTTGATTTTCCTGTCTATCTGAGTTTGTCTGTGAACATTTAATTCCAATTTGTGTTGGTAAAACCACCATGTTTAACATTTAAAAAGTATCCTTTTCAACTATCTAGATATTTGGATAATTACATTTCAAAAAAGTGGTATCTACCATGATTTACCTAAGGTTTGTACAATTCGTCAATGTTCATCGGTCAACTGAGGGTCACGGCATATGGGAGTACCAATGGATGATCTGTCAGGCCAAATCAGATAAGGACAACGCCAAACTGTGGCTGTTGCGTTCCGTGGATTCCAACTATGGGAAGTCCAGTCGCTGACCTAACGCGGGGTTCATTTCGGGGCGCCGTTCGGGCGGGTGAGGAGAATCATCTATAGTTGGTGTACTTTCAAGACGGTTTTGCGAAGATGTTGATTTTCCTTTTGGATGATTTCACATGATCATGTTCTTGAGGTTTGCAGGTTATTCGCACATATGATTTGTTAAGTTGTGGTCAGAAATATCAATGGCATCCACGCAGTTGAGAAAATCAGGCAATGTGCTGGCAGAATGAGACGTTAATTTATCGACAAGAACTGGTTTTATCAATGAATTGAGGGTAGTATGTGTTTTTCCATTTTCTTTGGATGTGCCTTCCTGAAAGGATTCCACATCAAAGTTTTCCTTGGGGTGGCGAATTGCTTAATGACTGAGATGCAAAAGCGCTGTATGATTACATAGGGTTATACAGGTATACTATCCTTCTTTTTGGGCGATGTCATGACACAATATGAGAATCCCCATTCAAAAGCCACTACGAGAGATTTTCCAAGAGTCTTTTCTTGACGGGTCTCAATTCTTGTTTTGTCCAAAGTTCGAGGAGAAATATACAGCTTGGATGTCGTCTATCCTATGATTCCCATCCAGATTCAACAACTTGACGTCTGCCCAAACTCTCTCTTTGCCACATAGATCCACGTAGTTTGTGCTAAGGCAACGATTATATGACAGACTTGGCGCGAGTCCATGTGTCACGGCGTCAGTGGCGGAACGCAGAGCTGTGATGGTTCCCTGTGGAGAAACCAGCTCATGCTTTTGTATACACTTGGATGACCGACCTGTGCCCATTCCCCAGCTCGAGCTGTCCCTTTGCTTTTGGATGCACTCATACTGACCGGCTGAGATGTTGGCAATGGTTATCCAAGTAGAAATTGATTTGCTTATAGAGAGCATTGTGTTACGCGCCAAGTTGAACAAAAGGATCTAGAATGGAAGATGGGATCGGCTAGCAATTGACTGGTCATATTTCCCCCTAATTCAAGTCATCTTGCTAATTTCAAGGTGATGGTGACTCATGATCCATGGGATATTGTGGGAAAATAAATTGTACCTGGCCAAGCATTTGCAAGGAGTTGAAGGGTGCTTGAGCAACAGATTTGAACCATCACACAAAAGGATTGAGAGCGATTATTTGTGTTGTTCTCTCCGGACCACCAAATATCTTGGTCTTCCATATTTGGCAACCATTATGGACTGAATCCTTCAGGTCTTCGGCTTCAAGTTATATATGTTGACTCTGAGAGGGTACATTCCTGGTAAACTAACAGTTTGCTATTGAAAATGGCCATAGAAATAGTTGATTTTCCCATGAAAACTGTTGATTTTCCATAGCAAACTGTTAGTTTACCAGAGGGTACATTCCGGGAATTGGCTTCAAAGCAATACAACAATGGAAACCCTCGCATTTGCGTGGTAAAACGTGAAGAAAACCATAGTAATCTCCAGGCTTCTGACGGCCATTTCCACTCCACCACAGCAGTTTGGCTTGGACCCACCGCGGTGCAACGCGGAACGCGGTGCGCGGGGGGTTCATGAGATCAGCATGGCCAGAGGAGGGGCTGAGGGGTTGATGTCGCAGAAAGCTCACAAAAACATATTGGCTTGAAGTTTGCAGCTTATATGAATTAATTATTGAATTCATGATTCGTAGAAAGAGATACCCTCCGGTAATCAAATGTGGCGATGGAAAATCCCCCACTACCTATGAGCCTTTTCCCATGAAAACCTGCATTTCTAGTGGATTTCCCATTGCCATGGGTAGAATCTTACGGTGATCTGATTTTTCTGTATGCGCTTGAGGTGAACGAGGATCCAACGATCATCCATGTGGAGTATAGCCACAATCGAGTGCTATATTTGAGATTTGCTGTTCATCCCCATTTCAGGATGAGTAAAGATGATTTAGCCATGTTGATCCACTATTATTGTTGTTGGTTAAAGTTAAAGCCCCATATTCCCCTTGCTGGATCGCAACTGCAACGGGAGGATTTACTTGGCCCTGACTTAGATGATAGGACCTGCCTGGGAGAGTTGGGGGACCAGGGGAACTTGCAGAGGAACATGACCATGCAGGTACAATGGATATGCCAAGCATGTGGTGCATGTCTTTTTGACGAATGTTTGAATCGAAATTGCGATCATTTGATTGATTCGCGTTTTTGGAGATTATATAGGTGTCTCTACCACCAGTGACATCCAGTCACGCTTACTCTCCAGTATATTGACTTCATAGATATGCAAAACCCACCATTTGGAGATCATTTTCGTTGATAAGCCATGAGTTGTCCATTGTATTTTGTTCATTTTCTGGAGGATACACTCTGAAGCTATATAGATTTCAATTTTGGCTAAGACAACTAATCCTGCAGAACAGAATCAATTTTCAGTCAAGAGGATACAGTTTCTGGAAGACTGAACCTCTTTACTTCAGTAAGACTTGGGGATTCCATTACTTCGTCCCAGGATCTGGGCCGAAGTCACTGCAGAGAGTTTCAACAAGCTCACTGCGGAGAGTTTCAACAAGCACCCTGGGGATGGGACTTGGGCCATGCGGAAATGGGATGCAGAAGGTTTCTTGACATATTTGCCAATTGGAACATCTCAAGTATTGGTTCTTGCATGTCCGGCAGCACATTTCCAAGATTTCGAAACAACTTAGATCTAGACCCCAAGTTTCAGGTTGAACATTGAGTGGAAGGACAAAACATGAATCCCCTGATCAAAAACTTTTCGCTTTCGAAAAATGCGCATTTCGAGTAAATACCATGGATATCCATGGATCCAGACGCCTGCTTTTTAACTGCTGAAACATCAAACTTGGGAGGCTTTGCACCTACAAATGCTTGGATTTGTTAAGTGGTTCTTATCTTTGAATTGTTGATATTTTCCCATGAGTTTATCCACCATTTTGGGAGTCCACTAGGATTAATATGGTCTGTTTTTGGGGAGGCCCAACAAGCAAATCCAAGAATGGGAAAAATGGCCCGACTGGGAAGGGAATGTCCAAGTTGCACGACACAAACACCTTTCAAGGCAGATTGAAAATCATCCAAGATCCATTTCAGATATGGGCTGAAACATGGGTTTCCGATGGACCTGCAGATCTTATGCACAGTTTTCACCTTCATTAATTACAGTATGTTTTTCCGTGTTTTACCAATTTGGATGGTCAATGATTTTGATCCTGGCCCTGGCCAGGTTCGTGGTTGCCTCTGCCTCCAAGAGTTGTGTGAACTTCAAGAGTATCTCCAGGCAGATATGGAAGCCCAGTGGGAACCTACACCTGTGTCATTCTTAGAGGGTGAATGTTGGCAAACATAGAATACTGTATTGTATGGTTTGGGAGAAGACATCATACGGATTCATAACACTTCAGGGTGTAAATCAAGGAAGCTCAAGACGGAGTCATATACAATGTCCAGTGAGAAGTGAAACAACCGTCCCAGCCGAGTCATGTGGTCAGTCTGCACTGAGATTTCACGTGATTTCAGGGCCACACTTTCCGTACCAACAGGGCCTTAGACATTGAGCAGGACACCATGAAAGTGGGTGTTCAAAATGCCAGCAATCTAGGGGGTAGATGCGGTTAGTGTTGAATTTTGAAAAAGCAGTCGAGAGCAGAGAGCAGGCTCAGCCTTGCTTCTCAGTCTACCTGTGCAAATATCTCGCTGGCAACGTGATTACAACTGGTTTTGTGGATTGTCTCATAGACGAACTGGGATACACTTGTTGTTGATGACTGCCTATTTATCTTATATTTGTCGGTTGCACAGAGCTTGGAATTATTGGACTGTATAGACACTCGTACCAAAGAAACCAGTTGTTTATGCTCATAGAGTTTAGATTATCGTTCCATTTCCATGTGGTGACTTACTCACTTATAATTGTAATTGGTAATTATTTCGGGCCATAACTCTGGGGACATGATCACAAAAGATGGCGTTCGACCTTTTGTCTTCTATAGAAGCCGCAAGAGTTGAGGAGGTTCTGTGAAGATCCCTATGGTTCCAAGGCCGAAGAACAACACGGACCTTGTACAAGGCGATGTTCCATAGCTAAGTTAGTTCACAATTAGATTAAACAACTAGGCCATATATGCATGTATATATATAACATTGATAACATATCTATACAGCTATAGCATGCTATATAGCTATAGTTGGATGGGGTTACTAACCAAAAAGGCGATACCTTTGCAACCTTTGGACTCGCTGATGCCAAAAAGCGTCCGGGCTCAAGCACAACCGGTGCAGCGCCCCCATGGTGCCCAACCACCTCGGCAGGCGCGGCAGAGCTATTGAGCGACTTTTTGCTGGTACTGTACCTGGGGTTTCTGACGGTTTCTGACGGTTTCTGATATGAGGATTGAAACACATTGAAACCAGAGTCTTGGAGACGTAAGATCGCACGCATGGCAGAACATGGGAATTTCATGGAATTGCCCACAATGTGAAGCTGGGAGTTTCCCACAATGTGAAGCTGGTGGTTTTCAATTCTAATATAGTAATATCCCGCTGACTAGAACCCAAATATGTTCAGACCCACAGGAACATGCAAAATCAAGCTTACATGCCAATGCAAACCAAAAGAAGGACAGCTGGGGAAAGAAAGCTCCAAGCACTGCACCAATGCAGCTGGTGCGGCACAAGTTCTTTAGCGAATTTGAATTGCTTTCAAAAAGTTCAATAAAGTATAGAATTTCCAGTGTATATAAATTTTGTAATGTCTCTATTTTACACATTGAAGTAACAAAATATGTGGTCCAGACAACGGCCACATCTCCCCAGCTCCAAACAACTGCTGCAGGGCTGAAGTCTTGGAGTGCTGGATCTGTCGCGATCGCAGCCCTGAGACCTGTCACAACGAGCTACCACGAAAATGAAGGTGAGTAATTACTTGGTGGTTCGTCCCAATTAGTTAAATGGGTAAGTAAACCCTCGTTCTTTTCATGGGTTAAGTAGGGTTAGTTAGTTCACTCTTTTGGGCTGAAGCAATCCACTTACTAAGTGGGGTGAGATGAGCCAACAAATATGGGGCTTCATCTTACCACAATCAACTGCTAAGCTTTTGCACATTGGAAAACTTATATGGTTTTGCGTCAAAAGTGGTCGGAACCATGGGAGTTTGTGGGTGAATCATCTCGGAAACCATATGAAACTGGGATGATATTGGGTCATATTGGGTGATATATCATCGAAAGCCATTGTTTATGGCTTCGATGTCAGGTTTTGGGGGTTCGATGGCAGTTTTTTTTTGTAAAAAACATAGGATGATACGCAGCAACCTCACACCTGGAGTTGGAGAAACATGGAGACATATTTTTTTCAGTGTTTGCATACGATCATCTGTATGGCTGCAACATGGTGCAAGCATTGTCGTTGGTTGCATCCCTTCTTGTTCTATGTCCCCAGCACTCTGAATATGGGTTCAATGAATCAAACATATTACCCTCTGGTAAATTAACATAGACCCTGAAAATCACCAACAAGGAATCAAGGGTATCCACATTCCATGCTTGCAATTGTCTACCCAAATTGCAGAATGGCAATGGAGCATTCCCCCTTGATAGATGAACTTCCCATTCAAAGCTGCAGTTCCCAGCCATGGAGCTGATGACACCAGAGACTTTTTAAACATATAGCTATGGAAAACCACAACCCTTCTAACGTGTAAATGAGGCAACGAAACGGTCGATTTTCCATACCAAACTACTAAGTTATACTTTGAAGTGATTGTAAGTGGATATACAACGCATAACCATACTTATGGGGGTTATATAGCAAACTTATGAGGGTTTATAATCTTTGATTATACCAAAAAAAAAGTTCACTTCTGCGGTCCGCCTTCAAGTAGGTTATACACCACCAAATCATCACTATTATATCCCTTAAAATCCCATGAAATCATCCATTTTCTCCACTTAAACTATTTTTCTTGGTTAAATCAGCATGATCCCGGATTGAATCACCATTTTCCCTGGTTAAGTCACCATTTTCCATTTTCCACAACAACTCCCCAAGTACCCAGATCCACCTGGCCGTGGTTGCCGCAACGTCGCCGTGCCGTTGAGGAACCCTTGGTGCAGCCATGCCGCTGTCGGGGCTCGATGGGTGGTGTGCACGCCTCCTGTGTGGAAGCCTGGGTCGAATACCATCGAAGGAGCACCTTTCAAGGCGGAATCGGATTCTATACAATGTGGGGCCCCCTAGTTATAAGTTGGTTTATAGGCCCCAGTAACTATAGTTATAAGTATCATAAACCATGGTTATTGGAGTTATAAACACACTTAGCTATCTAGGGGGCCCCACATTGTAGGGATGGAATATGCGATTGAAGATGGGCGATAAATGGGGATAAGTGGGATTCAATATGGAACTGGATATTGGATTGAATATGGGAGTGAAAATGGATGAATATGGAATATCAAAAGATGCACATTGCATCAAGATGCAGCTTGATGACATGAATATAAGGTGGTTTGAGGGGATTGAATGGGGATAGAATGGGACAACATGAGATTTGAGTGCGTCTAAAAATAAGTGATGTACCAACAAATCATGGCCATCACATATTAGGAAATATGAGGTTTTAAACCAGTGGATGGAACGCATACGGGAGGAATGTTATTTGGATAGTAATCCATGAATGATTGGAGTTATCACATATATGATATGATTTGGGTTTGTCCAAAAAAGGGGGAGATAAATATGCCATGTGAATTGGGAAATGTGGGTTCCAAAGCTTCGAACATGATAGGGAAGCCTCTGAGAATGGGTCAAACTTTACCCGGTCACCTTCAGCTTGGGTGCCTATAGAAGTCTATATAGTATAGTCATGATATACTCTAGTTGATTCTGATCGAAATTCCACTATTATAGGCACGTCCTCACTATATACTATAAACCCAACAGTTAACCTAGTCATGTTCACCAACTGAATTAGAGAATTCCTGTACATCCCATTCATTCCGATTAAATCATCCTATCAAGTCTCACTAAATTCCATTGAAATCCCATTGAATCCGTTTAAGTCCTATTAAAATCCTGTTAAAGTTTCATTCATTGCTGTTAAATCGGTGCCCCATCAAATCCATTTTTGCAAAGTTCCCGAACTTCAACACCTGGGGCACCGGCCATTGAATTTAGCAGCCAGGCGCAGAGGCTCCTTGCTGCCCAGTATGCCGCTATCCGTAGCTTGCTGAGATCGAGCCGCGCAGCGGGTTGAAATCACTCTAATGACGATTGGGTTTATGGTATGTATATATATATATATATATTGTTAATATACAGTGTACGTACCCATATTCGAGGATTGGTCATCAATCCGTTACTATGGTTTTGTACACCAATATACACAGATATTCATTGTATATAAGGATTACCATTTTGGGATAGATGACTTTACCCAATATCATATACCATGTTTTGACCATGGCTCATACTTGCTGGTAATTTGACATATACAGTAGCTGTTGAAAATGGGCATTGATAGTTGGTTTACCTATTAAAAATTGGTGATGTTCCGTAGTTATCTTCATTCACCAGAGGGTGTGTGCTTTAAATCCCGTTAAAAATCACATCAAATCCCATCATAAACACATAGAAACCCCATAAAACCCCATTATAATTCCAATTACTGTAAATTTGATTAAAATCTTGCATGTCCTCGGATTGTCAGCTCCCTATCCTTAGCTCGACCCTCCTGTTTGAGTTGAGCCACCGGGTCCCATCCTTAGGTACGGGGGTCGCAACATGGCTCCAGGGCCCAAGGTGCGCCAGGAGGGGTCTGGTCCCTGATCACCAACTTTCCAAGGGGTGTTAATTTGTTAATCTATGTATACATAATTAGATCTTAACCAAAAAAGGAAATAATGTATGTATATGTCAGTCGGGTGATATAGTATGTACTTCCGTTTTTAGTAGTTAGCGTTTCTAGTGGTTTGGTGTCAGTTCCCACGTGGTTTTGAACAAGTTGGACATTTAGATTCAATTGATTCAGCGTGTTTTTTTAGATATTGATACCCACAAGACCGGATATCAATATCAATATCTGACAGAAACGATCCAATTCGCTCCTTTGAGTGTTTGGAATTCATTGTTCCATAGCCTCTCGCATGATAATTCAGCCATACTCAGGATACAAACATGGATGGAGATATCAGACATCGTTGACAAATGACAGACAACCGCCACCAACACTCCATGCTTCTTTGTGTTTCTCGAAAATGCCAAGCCCTTTCTTCCACCAGACTTGTTATGAACCATCATCGATTTCTTAGATTTCCTTGGTTTCTGAGGTTTCATGGTCCACTGTCCATGGTTTGGACCCCATGGATTCCTGGATCCCCGTTGGGTCCATCGGGATGCCCGCATATAGGTCTTGTTCCGGCACCTCACGAGATGCTTTGGGCAACAGCTGTTGCTGACGCTCTCTGAAGCCTTGCGTTTCGCCATCCTGGGCACCCTACTGGTGCACTTCTGCCGGTCGCGTGGTGGCAGCGAGAAACGCTGGAGGATAGATGGCAACTGGGATATAACTGGGATATATAACTGGGAAATAATCCGATATATAGTAACTGGGAAATTTATAACTTTTGTATAAGACGCAGATTAAAAAATAGGATCACCCAGTTGCTGGACTTATTGGCTATAGGCTTACTTACCGGGATGATTCTCCTGGTACACTCTGAAAGTTAGTTTGGGGGACATTCTGTGCATTTTCGCTGTGTTGGCACTAGTGCAGGGTGCAGTGACTATGTCCACTTGTCATTTTTATTTTTCCTAATGTCTAATGTCTCACCTTTTATAGGTGCTGGAGAAAACCCTGGTTCAGGGTGTTCGTGGATGTGCTTTCCATACATTGCTAACCTGATGGTACCACATATACACAGATCAGCATTGTTTGTTGCGGTACAGTCCAACATACCTCTTCCAACAAAGCGTTCCTGTGGAATTTTGTTTGCCTTATCTTTTTGTTGTTCTCCTTTCTGTCCAAGATGCACAAAGATCCCCATAGATTCCTCGTTTTCCACAAGCCGGTGCCCTCTGATTATAGGTTGTTTGTAAATCCAGATAACTAGAATGATCATCCCCATAAATCCGAGTCACTCTCCTTCAAAACAAACCTGGCCAACAAACTGTGGCACCACCTTAAACAAGGTTCCCGATTCGTTCCCACGTTGAACCGCTGGGACACCTTCCGTAAAGCGCTGCAGGCGCCCCACAGTCGCAAGCCCCTTGGAGACAAACGACTGGCGCCATTGGCTACGACGACCGGCAGCGGAGCCGCCCGAGTGGCAGAACGAAAGCAGCACATGGAGCAGCATCGCTGGAATGCTGCTGTGTGCTGGCAGAATCTGTCGGATTTTCGTTGAAGTAGGTTTCATAATATTTGCTAGCGACCTTTGCTGGCTTGTTGGATAAATGTTTCATATTTTTTCTATTTTGTTTGGATGTGATGGCGGATGGATCAGTGGACGGGATCTGGGATTTGTTTGCATGGCATGGGTGTTCTATGGGTTTTGGGATAGTGATGATGCAGGCAGGAGATGAAAGACGATGTGAGTCGAAGGGAAGGAGTTGCACGGATAAGAATATAGCCTTTAAGATGAGTTTGAAATGCTTTTTGAATGTGTTTCATGAATTGAATCCCAATTTGGAAGTCTTGGTGATATACTCTGTTTGAACGCAGCTGTCCAACTCGATCTGTTTGGCCTGTGGTTTTGCGAAACTCCAATGGTACCGCCAGCTGACGGCATGAGACTGGACAGTTCACCAGCAATCGTTGCTCTTGGAGGTCATTGTTCTCACCTTTTCTGTCACATTAATCATTGTTCATCAGTTTGATTCTGCACAGGTGCCTCTTCTTGTCTCTCAGCCGCAGTAGTTTGAACAGCCACAGCCAGATAGTTCAACACATAGTTCAGTGACCGATTGGCAATGAACTATTATCTATTTCATGCTGTTCTCATCTCAAAACAATGAAAACAGAATATACAATCGAATAGATTTTCCAAAGCCGTTTGTTTCTGAGTCGAGCCCAATCAAACATTCTTGTTTGGCCGACAGAGGCGCGATTTTGGGGCCTTAGATGCCTTAGATCTTCTTGTGTATTAATTGCTTTGAAGATTGTTTCTTCTTATTCAAATTCTACACATGTTACTCAACACACCCCCTCTTGTTGGTTGACGCCCAGTTTTTTCTTCGTGCCATTCCCCCTGTGATGTTGGTGAAATCCCCATGTTTTTTCGTGGCCTTCATGAAGTCCGCATGTATGTTGGTAAAACAATAATAAACCATCCCCAATTTCACCATAAATAGGTGGTATAAACCCTTCCCAAATGGGTGGTTTATTATTGTTTTACCAACATTAGTTCAATGACCTTCTCGTTTCCGCTAAATTATTGAGAATGTTCCTTGCAAAATCCCAATGTTTCTTACTCAATTCATCATGCTCTTGTCAGTTTTCAAAAGTTAAACGTCGCTCAAGCCATTCTCCTCCTGGCTTAGTTCTTGGGGGGTGAAATCACCTTGGACATGTCTTGCCAGTTGAGGCCCATGTTCTTTGCATTTAAATCCAGCTCACCATGTCCTCACTTGGATCCAGACTCGGTTCACATGTAGTTCACCCTACTGTATATCTGAATGAATTATAAAGATCAGGGGAATCATACCCAAAAGAGCTTTTTTCCGTCAATTTTCAGGTTTGTGAATCGTTATCATTCAGGTACTGTATATGGCTAAATCGACTTGATACTAGCCACGCAATAAAATCACCAGTCAGCATTCCTGGGATGACCCTGCCCCAACGTGCTGTGGACAACCCATCTTGGCCATCTTTATTAACCCTGGACGGGTTAAATCCGAAACCTACCTGGATGTTCTTCGATATCATGTCGTTAATCAATGTGAATAGACGTTGTGAAATCAATTCGTTGGTGATGAAACATCTAGAATTGAAGTGTCAAACCTTGAGTAGGACATCCTTCAATGGCATGAATCCACAGAAACACAATCTCTCCCCCGCATTTCAGTTTTACCCCATGATTCATTCCATGGCTTCTGATAATCCATCTATAGAAAATCCATCCACGAATCCATCCAGAATCCATCTCGGAGGTTGCACACCCTGGCGGTGCTTCTGATCTCCCTGCCGCCCCACCGTGCCCCACCGCACCGCCGCATGCTGCAGCGGCTCTTCACCAGCGACACCTGGCGATTGGCGCGACATGTGGCGGAACTGCTCGCCACGGTGCTGTTGTTAGGATGCAGGTGTTTCTATGGTCACTTGGAAGTTGCGCAAATAGCCCTGGAATATGGGTAAGAAATTGCTAGAATAGTGGGATTTAATGGGAATATAATGGGAATACAATGGGGATGTACTGGGAATACAATCAGTTGTGACCTTTATTTGCTGGGTCGATGCTTTGGGAATATACTCAAGCAGTATCCCCTGGTAAACTGATGGATTTAAAGATGACAGGATCTAATCGGACTATAATGGGATAAAATGAGATTTCATGGGATTTACCCTCTGGTAGACTAACAGTTGGCGAACTGGAATGTCATTTTGTTCACGGTAAATCAGCTACAAAAGGCAATTTTCAAAATATATGTTAGTTTACAAGAGGCGATGTTATGAATCTAAATCTACAGTCAGATACTGTATTTAAACTGTTTTTGTGATTTCTTGAATTATTGATTTTTGACTATGTTTGTAGCAGCATAATTGCAAGAATTTGCATGACATGTTGAATCAAGTGAGAATACAGGGCATTACTGTGGCTGGATCCGATCATGTGATGATGAGAGGGCTGCTATGTTTCTACAATGTGGGGCCCCCGTGAATGGTAGCCAAGTTGGGGGCCATAGAACTCCAAAGACGATTGGGTTTATGATTAGTAAATGCATACGCCGGCAATCATACTAAACAGATACACGTTTGGTGTTTTACGATGGTCTGACAGTTGGCATGGTATAGGCTGAACCTCTATACGAGGGGAACATCTTTGCACCGGTCAAAGCACGTTCTCATTGCCGCACCTCCAAGTCATGCACCAACTACAGGGATTTGTTTTCAAGTGTGTAGTGATTGGACCCCAAAGATGTCGCTACATAGCCCTCTTCCAGCTAGGTTTGAAGTGGGTGAACCTGAGGCTCCTGTGACTTTGTCTAAAATAGGTTTTTTGTAGTGCCCCAAAATACAATAGATTATGATGTTGAGGTGTTTTCCCCATGAAACACAACATGTCAGTTCGTTGAGAATACGACTGGAAATGTAGTTCCAATTATAAGTGGAGTGGATATACCCTCCAGTAAACTAACATAGCTATTGAACATGGACCATTTATAGTTGATTTTCCCATGAAAAAATTGGGATTTTCAATACTTATGTTAGTTTACCAGAGGGTAACCATAGTTACAGGATGTTATAGGGATTGTATCCCAACCTCAACGCGAGTCTAAACTCCCATGATGAACTTCAACACTGCACCTCCAAGTGGCTCATTTTTCAGGTCCAAATCTTCTTTTTTGGGGTTAAGAAAAGTACAGTTGAGGCCCCTTACATCCTCTTACCATAGTTTTATATATGGTTCTAAAATGTATTCAAATGTTATAAATGGGGTTCTAATTCCATACATGGGGTTCTAACCCACTTATAACTTATATATATATATATATTTTTCGGGCCATAACTGTATCCATTTGAGGTGACCTGCCCTTCGCTTGCTTCCTACCTGTGGGGCTCCTAGCGATTCTACCGATCTGTCAGCTGGCGCTCTGGTATCGGCCAACCGATTGGTGCAGAGAGGGGGCGTTGATGTGCCTTGGCCGTGAGCCTGTTGGTGGTGAATAAGACCTTACAAATCTGGGAAACTGCAGAAACCCACTAAACCGAGACCTACATCATTTAGGATCGTTGTTTTTTTAACCACCCGTTGTAGTTTTAGGGATGGTTTATTGTTGGGATATTGTTGGGTTTTCTTTCACCTTATATCTTCGGTTGGAATAAGCCCTGAATATACAATATCCTCATGTATCCTCCAGTAAAGTAAACTCACATAGCTATGAAGAAATACCAATTTACAGATGACTGACCTGTTAAAATGATGATTTTCCATAGCTATGTTAGTTTGCCAATGGGTATCTTAACATGTTGCGAAGGGCCACCGACCCGGTTTGGCTGGTGATGGTGGCTAAGTCAGCAACCCATCATTTGGATCTGAGATAACGGCCCCACTGAGCAGACATTGAGTCGGTGAGGTAGGACTCATGTCATTAAGAGTTTTCTTTGATCCATAGGTGTGTGTGCGTGTGAATCGAAGGCACCTAAAAGACAGTCATGCATGAAATTGAATGACCCCTTTGCAGCAAACATGACCTACATTGTCTTCTGCCCAAAATTGTTTGAAGCGAACATCCGCAGTAGACACATCAACTTTGAGATAAACAACAGGTTTTCCTATAGAGACCTTCCCCTCGACTGACCCCTTGTCTTCTGCATGATTCAGGTTGGGATGCCTCATGAGCCTTTGCCGCACCCTAAAGGGCTGCATGATTTGATTGTGATGTATTGAACACCAGATGAAGGGCGACATGATGTGAATCGCTTTGATCCTTCAAGGTTCCAAACAAAAGAACAAGGGTGTGCACAGTTCCTTTTGTTGTATAGCACCACCCCAATAAGATAGAATCTGGTAAAACCTTACCAGTTTATAGCAGTGGCCATTGACTTTTCAATCTTTTTTGGGGAATACATTAAAATATACATATTCTCAGCATGATTACCTCAAGTCGAGTCATCCCAATGGTTACTATAGACAACATTAGACAACTATATCCTTAAAAAAAAAACTTGGAAACATATTGAGACTATGTATATATAATTATATATATACACGTGTGGTTATGTACACGCTGCAATGATATCTATATCACAATGATCTTACACCATTGCAACAAATACAATGTTGACTTTTTATCATGCCTATTCTCATAGCTGTTATTATCTTATTACCTACTAGCGACCCTGTTGTCATCCCGTCCAGGAGCGCACCCCTTCTGCTGGCCCTAGAACTTGGACAATTGGCCTGGCAGTGTCGATATCGATTCTTTAATGCGGCTGGGCCGAAGATTTGAAAATGGGGATTTTCTCTCTGGATCTTCAGGGGATTTCCATGGGAAATCTCATCCGGACTTAGTGGGAGTTCATGGGGATTTCATCCTGATTTCATGGGATTAAATGATGATTCCAATAGGGTATTCATGGGCATTTTATGAGGTTGTGATGGGGATTTAATGGGATTTCACCGCCCATAAAAACGGTAGAAACAGGCGCAAGCCGCAAGCGTTTGGAATCACCATCTTTAGAGACGCTCTAGAGATTTGTTGTGTCTTTTGTGTTTTCGTTGTGCTTAGACATGATCTACCAGAACTGATTTACGAAGAATATGTAGAACGCAGGTAATTGCAAATGGCAAGGAAAATTAATCTCAACGTCCTGGCCAAGGGAGTGCGACATATAAATATAATAGAACAACCAATATCTAACACATATCTAACATTAAGAAAACATAAAACAGCAACATCACCAGTCAATACCATTCACCACTTTTGCTCTCATCTCATTTCTTCATATGGCGCTGTCTGTTGATTCCATGGATTCATCTTGAGGTACGGGATGGGCCCATGCACCTTTTGATTGCACTGCGGCTTTGCTGAATGTGGCCCTGGGCAGCCCTTGGGGTGTCTGTTTTTGGGAGTTGGTGGTTTCAAGGCTCCAAGAATTCCTGCAGACTATTAGCAACCCCAAAAAAGACAAGAGATTTTCCACTACATTGGTGAATTGCAAATTTGCCATATTCTATCTTCTTGGGGCTTGCTGAATGGAAGAATTATTGGGATTTGTAGTGCTTTGAGGTCCCACACATTTGTCCTTTCACATTTCTACAAGTTGGACGATGGTCTCACTTGGCTTTAATGGGCTGAAGCATCAAACCGCTAGCGGTTCGGAGCCGCGTTCTCGTTACTGTGTCCCCGCGGCTTCGACTTTTGTTCATAAACTCATGGTAAACACATGTGAACACTATGGTTTCGAGGATCATCTATTTCACCAAGTGATACGAAGGGACTCTTAGCGCTGATACAGGGTTCATACAGGGTTCATTTGTCATGGTTCTTGTCATCAACCCGTCCATCAATCACTGCCATGATTGCCTCAGGATCGCTTGTCCACTCGCGCTACTCCGCAGCTCTCTGAAGCCACTCAGAAGCGATTTCGGGACCAACTGGTCTATGGGAATGAGCTTATCACCTCCCAACTAGATTTCGAAACGTGATTTAGTGAATAACATTGAATAACTAGCGATTCAAGATAGCAAGTTTACAACTGGATGTCTTATAACTTATATCCTGGTACCAGGGGTTGCAGCCACGCCTGCAACAGTTTCTCTCCCACCTTGCAAGCAGCCCCAAGGAAAGAATTTGCCACGCTTGGGTCGCATCATCACGTCTTTGTTCATAGGTGTTTTATTTTATTTTGTTTGTGAATGCTTCCCCCATGATTTATCACTTCTTTTGTTGAACATGTTTTTCTGTTCGCCCCTTGGAACCCTAGTGCCTTTCCGTGCCCGGGCCCAAGTTGGGCTTATCCCAGGCCAGCATTGATGCTCTTCATGGCACACTCAGCTGTCTTGACTCTGTGTCTGCTGGGAAGATGCTGTTGTCAAGGGATTCTCGGCTGCCAATCGATGTTGCTGTAGTCTGTGTAGTCTCTACGGCCTTGGAAGCGCTTTATCTGGGGTAATGTTGGAGGAATGAAGCACACAGAAACACACATAGCATAGCTGTGGCACTAGGTCTTTGCATCCTGTTGGTGATGCTATTTGATCGTGGAGTTATGATCGATCCTCCCGCAATCCAAAATGACGGCAACATAAGGATTGCGTTATGGTTTTCTAGGGGTTGCTGCTGATTTCATTGAACATCTACGTTGCAACGAGTTGAAACCTCCTCCAAGAAAAAAATAAAATAATTCCGTGTAATCCCGTCCCCCTAATTTAAATACCACCTATATAAGAAGTCCCAAGTATATGAAAATCCCCTATCATTGAATTTTTGGAGTGTTTAAGGGCTGAACGATGGATGGGATTACTCTTGGACATGTGTTGTTTTTCACAACATTGTGTCAGAATACACTCGTAGCATTGGGACCCGAGTGGTTGCCGCAACGCGTTACCCTGATGTCCACGTTTTGGTCGCTGTGATGTCAACCCTGGGATGATCCTAAAGCCTCCTCCGGTAATTTAACAGTTTGCTGTGGACAATGGATGACAATGACCCATTTAGATCCATTGTGTTCAATGTTTTACGATTTGTAAACTGTTGACTTTCCCGATAGTTATTTTATGTTTGATTATGAATCGACAACCTAGGGATGAACGAAAATCCTGAGTCTTGACACAGATTGCCGAGTTTCATCAATTCATCTTCGTTTCAGGTTGTCTTCGCCTCGTTTCGCTTCCCTGCGCAGATGTTTCGCCTGCCCCTGCCGTTTGGCTGATGTGATATTCCAACCTCCTTTTCGTAGGGTTGTACTGGAAGGGACGCCCCAAAGGGTTGATTGATCCATTCCACCAAAACTGGTAAATTCACCAACACAAAAATGTATGACTCTGTGATCAATTTATGGTAGGCAACTTGATCCATAACGTTAGCTGTTGATTTTTTGGGAGATATGAGATCTATAATTTGCTGGGGCTATATTATATAACCCCATATATTTGATGGGGGGCCGTCTTCCTGTATGGACTCGGTGGTGCATATCCTACGAATCGTAAGTAGGTTACTTCACCACAGTTACAAGTGGACTAGCCGTGTACAACCATATATCATCCCATATTCACTAATTCATATAGTATCACCTGGTACTGTACCCAAAAGGTCGTGGTTGTGGCAAAATGTTTGATCCAGGTATGGAGAGTACGCGTAGACGAAGAGTAGTTCAATGGTTGGATTTAGTCTGCAGGATATCCAAGATTGTATTGACCCTATACCCTCTGGTAAACTAATATAGCTATTGAAAATGACCATAGAAATAGTGGATTTTTCCCATTGAAAATGGTGATTTTCCATAGTTATGTAAACGTTTACCAGAGGGTACATCCCTTGAAGCTGGATATAGACACGAGGATGCAGCTGATCCTACTCACAAACACCCTCAATGTGGTTCGTTTGGTCAAGTCATTGCAACATCCATAGCTGAAGTCTGTTGGTCAGTGATTTCTAGGTTTCCATTTCCCCGTTGCAAGGAGGGAGATCCGTCGCAGGTGGAAGGATATTGGTCTTTTGCATGTGCCCAATGCTGCTGCGGGTGTACATTGCATATCCTAGGATATTGTCATAGCACAGGACACTTTGACCGTCAAAGACAACCCAGATTGTTTTCCAACCAGATGTTGGTAGGATGTGCAAGAGTGGTCATCCAAGAATGGCCCCCTACGGGACATGAATGAAGGATATATACGGAACATGTATAATGCAGACAGATCGGATCAAAACTACCTCTACAATCTAGAGCTCCCCACCAGTTTAAGGTCGGTTTCCACGACCATCTTTCTATCGAAATATCATGATATGCCCCCCACAAACCTGTTCTTCTGAAGCAGCCTGGCTAAATCCCATTGATTTCCATTCATTCCTATCAAATCGCCATAAAATCACCATTCAAGAACAATCCAATCTCACAAAAAATCACCACAAAATCCTTATCCAAAAACAAATTTTGCTGGCAAGTTATATCTAACTTACGGGCACCCCCCTTCCCCCCACCAGGTCTTCCCTGCCGTCGCTGTCACCGCCGTCACCAAACTGGTCATGGCCTTGCCGAGGAAACCGCCACGGCACAGCGGCTCGGGCGATCGATTTTCTCCCATTTTTTGCATGGCCAGTTAGCCTCTGGCGATTTAACATAGCCATGGAAAATGGCCAATTTCGGATGATATTCCCAGTAAAACCTTCATTTGTAGGGGATTTTCTATGGCTATGTTAAATAATCGGAGGGTAGCAGTTCAGGCGTTTGGTGCTTTTTGTCAAAGATTTGAGAATATGATTGGTACATGATGGTTGATAATGACAATCTACTTTGCATCCCAGTTAGCAGTCGGGAGTAATGATACAATTAGAATCTATAGTTGTATGTCTTGCATGTGGGATTGAATTAATTACTGTATTGAACATTTACTAATTTAGATGCATACGGGAGCATTGGGCACGCTGAAATCCAGGAAGATGAAGGGTACTTGACTGTACTCTACTATATGCGCAAATAAATAAGAATGGTAGCTTGGCACTAAGCTACTTCAGTTGGGCATGGCATTGGCTACAGTAATTAGCCAGTAACCTGGTTGTATCTCCTTCTACACAAGGATCTTAAGCACCTAAGGCTGCAACAACGAGAGGCATGGCCGGTGCTGTGCTGGGGCGAATGACCAGCTTATAGTAACCCCCAAAAGGATGGAAATGCTTCAATTGTTGGCACTGTTTTGGCATTGGATTTGATCAACTTCTATTTGTTTTGTTTGAGGGTCACTATGAGGTCAACCAATGGTGAACTGGTGGTGTGGTTTTGAGTCCCAAGATTCCTTGTGAGGATTCTAACTATGGGATATTCGCGCAGTTCCAAACCTTCCAGCCAAACCAGCAGGTCATCATGGGGGATTCAACTTCTAAGAATGGCATATATCAAGAGCCCGCTGGGATGTAATGCTGGTGATTGAATGAGGTATCTACGATAGTAGTCACCATCCAAAATTGGTGGTGTATGAACTTGAATCAACTTAGGCATACACCAATTCTTGTGATGATTTGGAATGGCACCATCACTGTGCTTGAGAACTGATGACATTGCTTGCAGGTTCGTATCTGTTGTGATCCGATTGAACAACATCACCATAGGGGGCCAAACACCGCCACCATGGTGACATCCTTTATCGATGCAAAACATTCTTCGAACCATTTTGAACCCTGACTTCTGAGATTTTGCTTCTATCTCCATGTTTTATTTTTGTTAACTACTGAAATCGACAAATCAACGTTGATTTTACCCCCAAAACAGTGATTTATTCAACCCACCTTTGAAAAATCTGAGCGCCAGGCAGGAGCACTCGCCTCGCGCGACTGGCGACCGGGCAACACCTGGTTTTATGCTGTGATGGTCGCTTTGGATTCTTGGTACATGGAAACCACATGGAAACCACACTTGGATGTGGAATCCTAAGTGGTTCTTCGCCATGTAGGCAGTTGGATTTGCGTTGCATCAGGAATTTTAGAGGTGCCTATTGATGTTGAAATGGGTATCAAGAATTCGCGTTGGCATATGAGCTGACTGGAGGGTCATTCGCCAGGGCTGAGGCGGCCTGTCTCTGTCGATTCATGGCAGGGTTTCAAACTGGCCATGTTCACTTCCCTATTTGGAAAAATGAAAACCATGTGATTTATCATATTTGATCATGTTGGTTGGTTTTGAAATGTCGTCCCCATATGTCCCCATTTTAGAAACCATGGTGGATCATTCAACATTGGATGCAAACGCAACCAGCTTTTGAAAGTTGCTGTCTTTGAGCTGTACTGGGATGATGCTGTGAGTTATTTGACCGTCTTAGTAGATGCGGATTTGCAACTGCTACGAAGTCAAGGGCTCATCTCACGTTTGTCGATGCTCGCAGTTGGTTGATCCCAAGACAGCACAGTTGTCCATATATACATTTATATACAAATACATAGTGTACAAATTTGTACAATATGTACTGTATTATAATTGTACGTTTACATGTTTTTTCCTTATTTTATACATAGTGTTTGATGTGCGTTTGCATAGAACATGTATGTATACATACATGATATCTGCATTTGTAAGAACAAAAACGCCCTGGCAGAACCCATTTTTGAGTAAGTCTTGAGCATCATTCAGGGCTGTGGACATGTATGTGTTTCGTTTTTTGCGCATTTGAGAATGACTTGTCAGTAGAAGGGGTTACAGGGCGCTTCAGATCCTGAGAATGCCTGCGGTATTGCGTCTGAAATGGGTTTGGATGAAACCACAACTTGTTCTTCCTCAACAACATATTTTCTGACCAACAATTTTGTTCCGACCAATTTTTTCCTGGCTTTTCCAGAAGATAAAAAAAGCGTCGCTTGTTATTCAGTGTGTGGACATACTGTATCTGTATAATACCTTAGTCTTCCTGGTTTCCTGTCCCATAGCTAACTGTTTGATTATTTTTCATGATTTCATGTTATTTCATGTTATTTCACGATGTTCATTTTCATAAAATTCATGCCACAAGATTCACCAGCGCCAAGCTCACCTTGAAACACAGGAAGCTTTCAGCTTAGCGGTGGAGCAGAAATGGATCACTCTGCTGCTACTTCTGCTGGCGCTCCGCGCCTTGCAGCGTGCGGCGGTGGATCCACCACCTCCCATGTCACCTGGTTGGAATAGGGCAGTTGGATGGCGGTTGGAACCTCGGATTTTCCAGTGGTTTGGGCCGGTTTGGGGATGAGTTTCATGGGGATGACAGGGATTTAACCAGAGATTTCATGTGTTTTTACCAACTAAAATGTGGATTAAACCTTATAATGACGTGTGAGTTCACCGTCAAACCATGAGGACTTAAAACGCTGTGAGGGATGAATTTCATCAAGCCTAGCATGGTCAAAATCAGTTAGGGTCCCAGGTCGCAGGGTGTATATCCTTGCCTTAATTAATGGCCGTGGGTTGGAGTGACGCGGAATTGGTTACATGCTTTTCCGTAGTTTGTGCAATGTTTTGTCTACAGTACAATATGAGTTCCTCTTCATATGTCTCCATCCCATCGGGTCACTTGATTGCTTTACGTTTAGAAGCGCAACAGTTTCATATAGAGGCAACAATAGCGTTGCAACTTCACACATTTTTTTGAGAATGCTCTAGACCCCGAAGCGCGGCCAATTCAGAATTCCCAGTGTTGATTTCTTCATTTGTGCCATGAATATTTGCCAGAATTCCCAGTTCGTTATCTAATTCAACTCGAATAACTAGTCGTTCATTGGGCTTATACCTGGCACCGAACGTGACTAGGGGGCACCACCTGGCATGGCCAGACACTCTTTGCAGCTTCACCCGGGGGAGCAAGGCCTAGAAATGGCATTGGCTCTTTGCTACTCCAGGGTCCCATGTGGCCCCTTGGCTGCGATATCACCGGGATTCACCGGGTAGCTTTAAGACACCTGCCAACATCTTCCAACTGTTCAACCATATGTTCCTCCGGGAATCAAACCTGGCAATGGGAAAGAGCCTCCAAAACGGAGGTTTTAATGGGAACATGGGCGATTTTCCCTTGCCATGTTTGACTATTGAACCAGGGTACCAGAAGGTAAATGAAGTAGAAGCCGATTTCATATTCAACGTCCCTTATCTCCGTTGCTGGTTTCAATGACGGAACGCCATTACTCATTAGCGGGGTCAAGATTCCAATGTCGATTTCATTCGATTTCGATGTTCAATTTCTCCCGACGGTGGGCCGTGATAATATGTTTTTTGTTAAATGGCGACATAGACATTGCTGTTTGGTGTTACACCCCTGCCTGGTGGTTTCCAACATGTTGTTTGATCTTTATCCCAACAGATGAGATGATTTCAAATGACGTTCATACTTCTTATGGAGATGGATCAACGTGCAACCGGACTGCTAAGTAGGGCGATCATTGCTTAACTAATCTGTTATGGTCCTGTTTTGCCACATCTTGTTATGATGCAAAAATCAACCATGGTTACATTATGTTTATCCACTGCAAGAACCTGTTTTATTTGTGGGTACTCCCGATATGAGACAAACGTTTGAGTTATGGCTGATTTAATGTGTCCATATACATGTCATTTGTATAAATGTATTCATAGTTATACCGTCATACACGCTTGTAGATAGGTAGGTAGACAGATATTGCTGGAAATCATGTGTATCACAAAAATACAATACATACCATCTTGATAAGATGGCCTAGTGACCTAGAAACAACAGTTACAGCCACCAGAAACCCTAGTTAGCCTCATTAATAAACCAATTTAGATATAAGAAACTGGGGTATCACATTGTCATTGAAGCTTGTTAGTTCTTACCACCACACTTGATGGTTCACCCTAGTTACGAGGTTACTCTACCCCAGTTATAGGAGTAGGACCGTAGGCTTAGTCCCCTTGTAACTGGGGTGAACTAAGCCACTTCGTAAGTGGGGTGAAATAGCAAGTAGTCAACACTGGTTAATCAATAATGATAAAACAATATTAATAATGATAATAATAGTGTTACCCAATTTGCAACTGAGAAACATCAATTTGCAGTTTATCTCCCATGAATATATATAATTGTAAAAAAAATATACATCAACCTATAGGAATCCCCATGAAACATCCCATTGTATCCCCACATATTGTTTCTAGATACATAAAAAGTACATAAGTCAGTCATAACCCCATTCATGGAATGATATAGCCCCATTTATATATATATATAACCTAATTATATCCATTTATTACCATATATAAATCCTATATATCTTCCAGAAATCCCGTCGCAGGTGGTGCTCCCTGCTGGTCATCGGCGAGGCAAGCGGCCTGCTGCTGCGGGAACTGGGCCCGGTGCGGGACGGCGCGCGCCAGGCGCGGTGTTTTCGAAGCGGATGGCCGTGGCGAAACCGGGGGAAACCACCAGAATTTGCTTGGAAAACCTGGGAAAAAAGATGGGAAAATGATGGGAAACTGGAGGAAAACAGAGCAAACATGTGGGAAATGGGCTGGAACATGATAGGATGTTAGGTGATTTGAAGTTATTGTTTGGATGATTTTAGATGATTTGACATGACATGATTGCTAAGGGAGGGAGTTCACTGAGAAAAAAGGATTATTGAGAGAAGACATGTCACAAGGAATTTTAGATGAGAAAACGTGGGGTTGGTCAACCCACAACGGTCTTCAGGAAAACACATCATACAACATGGAAGAAAATCAACTTTGGAAGTCATGAAATCACGGATGCAAAAATCATCGACAAGGAGGGATCGTAGAATTGTGGGTAGTTGCACGGTTGCACGGTTTTCCCCTTTGTTGATAGCCATTGGTGACAGGGTGCCAGGCATCAGGATGAAAGCCAGCAGCATGGAGTACCCTCTGGTAAACTAACATAACTATGGGAAATCACCATTTTTAATGGGAAAATCCACTATAAATGGCCATTTTCAATAGCTATGTTAGTTTACCAGAGGGTATACCTATTGCCTCGAACTCAGTTGGGATACACTTGAAGTATTGGTACCCCACATGCGTCCATTCCAGCCCGTGGCAAAATTTATGAGATTTTCCCCATCCAATCATAGGGGGGTGCAACCTTAGATTGTCCGGAAGACACCAATCCATCATACATTTGCTTCGAGGGATAATTATAATTCACAGGACACCCCCCATATTGATATTTATGATATTTGACCGGAACAACTTTCAAACATCTTCGAAGGTATTTGAATCACCCAAACCTACCTCAAGTTTCCCTGAAGCTTTGAAGACGTGGGGAGTAGATGTTCCCCTATACCGATCTTCAGTGAACCCAGTGAATCCAATGAAAAACAAAACAATAATTTACATGACCCACCCCCATATATGTCTTGGGTTTTCACAACACTGTATGGCATTTTCCGTCGATTTTCCCGGAAGCGATCTCCAGTCAATCCACTTCAGTTCTCAATCATCCCCAACCTTGGACGGATAGTTTAGTCCTTGAGTTTTTTTTGTAATAAGATGTAACAAGTAGTAAATGGCAAATAACGAGAACATCAAGATGTTTGAAATGGTTCAATATATATAATCTTTACATAGTCCTAAATTTTGAACCGTTCTTTGTTTGTGGACTATCTAAAGATTGACCATGATGAAAACCATTTAATGAGCCGTGGGATGATCCAAAGCAGTGAGACCGCAGGTCTCCGTCGCTTCTCTGGCCTGGCTGGTGCTGTTGCTGCTGCTGGCCTGTTCCGTGAATTGGAGCCGCTGCTGCTCAGGCCGGGCGGTGCATGGAAAGAACCAGGACATACCGTCTTTTTATGGGATTCAATCCAGATTTTATGGGATTTACTGTGGAAAACTGCTATGATTTGAAGTTTAAGTAAAAAAACATGGGGATTGATTAGATGGGAAGTTGAACCAGCCAATATGGGAAATCATTGAGCTGCTCTACATTTGTACAATGTATACAGTATATATACAGGTATGGACCTTTTAAACAGTTTCCTTAGTGCAAAACAACATATTCTGTTTACTTTTTATAACAATTGGATTACAATTGCTTCTTACTTTTCATGTGCTGTTTTGCTTTTTGTTGGACCAATGTTTCGCAGGTTCCCTCTACGAGCACATTCTTGTAGCTAAGGGATCAAGTTAGCATAAAACAGAATCTTCAGCAGATCAGACCACTCTGATCGGACTCGCTCACAAAATATGGATATATGACATGGATCACATGTGGCTAAATGAATGGTGTGAATATGTCATGTGTGAATGTATGGATTATTCCAAAAACAGGCCGAATGTCCACATTCACTGTACATTTTGGCGGTTGTTTGTACTAATCATAATTTCCCTGGTCCCCCAAGATTTTGATTCCTACCGTTGCCGCCTGTCAGATTATCGCCGCTGGCAACGGCGCAATACGACCTTCGTATTGGCGCTCGAGCGGGAGCAGGGCACAGAGGTGTGATGCAGGACGGAGGCAGAGTTGTGAATTATCATCACTTACATTCATTTACCCATACATTATATCATATTATCTCTTTTATAGATATACAAAGACATAATTACATACTAGCCAGCAAAGAGTTTTGTTGCTGCCGAGGGCAAGATTCGAAGTGGGTGCTTTCTGGGTATTGCAAATGGTTGCACTGATGATCTCAATGTCTTTTTACCATTGTGTACTGTAGATGGCTATGGTGGAGTCGAGTGATGGGGCACTCCCTGCACCAGGTGTGTTCCCAAGAGAAACGCATTGGAGTCACCCACAAAATTGGACACTGCTCCAATCTATTCATTGGCTCTGCACTGAGAAATAAATCTTCTGTGAAAGGTACCCTCTGGTTGTTTGACGCCAAGGAAAATCACCTTTCTTAATAGGCAGGCAGTGATATAGGCAAATCATCCATACATGTGCCATTTTCCATAGCTAGTTCCAGGTTCGGTAACTTCCTCCGCACCCCATCGCGAATTGCTAGGACTCCGCCTGTGTTTTGTGGTCCCTATCGGCTGCCAATCTTAGCCGAGTAGATCCCGTGGTCGGCACAGCCGTAGCCGGTCATGGAGAACAAATAGTGATGGGTCAAAAGTTACAACCTGAAGACATCTGGGTTTGTCTGAAAATGATGGAAAAAAAACAAGTCCACTGCTTAATCATGATTTTCCCCATTCAAATGAACATATATTTGGGTTGCCCGTTTTCAGACAGACCCATGTTTTTTTCCCCGTTTATACATGTGCTTGTCGTTTGATCAGGTGTTCTTCTCAATACAGAACTCGTTTTTCGCCATCCGTTTTGTTCGGGGGTGCAGATTTAGATTTTGACCCAGACTCAAGAGATGGTGGTTTCAATGCCCGAAAGAAGAGATTTGCTGATCGTTGGCAATCTGTCTAGACTCGACGCTCTGGTGTTGATAGACTAAAATTACTAAAAATCACCAAGGACTAGGCAACTAGAGTCTTCCCACAGGTTGGTTGACGAAAAGAGAGAGTTGTGTTTTTGCAATATAGCGACATTAATGCGATGTCACTGAAATGATGATTAGTATGGGTAAGTATACTCAAGTAGCCTTGTGTTAGGTTAGTGAATTATCACGTGTTTTCCAGCATCATCGTCTTATGGTCGTATTAAACTGTTCCTTTCTCCGAATTATGAATCATGCAGTGCGGGGCATCCGTTGCACCAACGATCGGGCCACCGTAGAAAAGCGCGGTGTTTCTGGTGCAAAAATCGTCTGTGCCACTGGTGGTGGAGTTTGATTCAAGGAGGGATCGAGTTTACCTAGCAATTTGGAATCTATAGTTGAATAGGGGTGGGGTTCCAAGTTTAATAGCACTTTCTAAAAACATATTTAGGTAACCCCCCAAGTAGAATTCAGGGTTTACTAATCCAGGACGTGAGTCATGTCGTTGTTTTTGGAGGCTTTCTGGCTTACCAATCCTTGTCAGGGCTCTGGGCCTGTACCATTCATGTTTGGACTGTTTACCACTCGAGCCACAAAAGAAGCTCTGGATCTCGTTATTCGATAATCAATGTGCAGTACTTGTGCCAACATAGGTAGTTTGTCAATGGTTTGTGGTGATTTAAGATATATTTAGATTATTTATGATATTGTATGATTCTTTTATGTTTTTTTGGAACTAGTGACTAGGGACACCACCTGGTACATCAACGTGTTTTTCGATCACTTCAGATTCCTGGAATGATCAACCTTGGACTTACCAACTACCTTTCAACCATAAGTTCTAATCTAAATGGTAACCCCTAAACGGGATAGAAAAGGTTCAAAGGTTCCACTTACCACACGTGGATTGGAGATGGGATTTTGCCGGTCCATCTTTTTGGGGATTACGAAACGCCACTGCCAGGCCATTGAATGGCAGCGCATCCACCACGTTCTTGGACTCTCCACGCTTGGCTGGATGCAGGCGCCTTCCAAACGGCTGCGGTTGTTGGATGGGCAGAATAAGCTGTTGATGTGGGAAAAAAGAGGATGCCAGGTGGTCCCCCCAGTTATGTTATGTTTGTTGGATTGTAAACCCATCCAACTACTGATATATCTATCTATCACAATCTATCACACTCTAGAAGATTGTTCAAGGTATGAAGCAACTTGGCTATGTGGCACCTCATTGTGGAATACGCTACCGCAGGATGATCCGTTTGGAGTGGTTTCCGAATCTTCAGGATTACCCTCTGGTAATGCAACAGTTTGCGAACTGGAAGATCACTATTTTTGATAGGGAAAGCATCTATAGAACGGGCGGTTTATCATAGCTATGTCAAATTACCAAAAGGTAAGAGTTGACCCCCCTTCAAAACCGGGGCTGGTACTCATTTCTCTGTGGATGCGCTGGGACAATGTGCTGCTGAAATTGTTTTTGGATGTCTTTGGAATGGTTCAACAGTGTTCGGTCCGATAAAATGATAGGTCTGATATTGAAAATAACAAAAAGGATTGGCACCTGAAGCATGACCAATCCCCAAAAGTGATTGTCGGAAATTGGGGGATATCCTTATCATCCATCTCATGCTCGATCCTGACCTCCCCGCATAGACAAAACCAAGAATTTGTGGTACTTCCCATGTGGGTTGATGTCAGGGAAAATCTACACGACGCATGTCTTTAATCGTTCAATAGGGATCAATAGGGGGTGTGCCTGCATAGTTTCCACTTTGAAGACAATTCTGGAATATGTAACTTATACCTCATCATATCCCATTGTAATCTGCAAGTAAATGCCCCGATATATGTAGTGTGTATATATGTTATTTGTACAGTAATGTACAGTATATATCCCAATTTGTAGGGCCACATCCTGATACATTCTGAACTGAACGTTCCGAAGTCGTTCCTCTCAAGGCAAACGTGGCACGGTGCCTTAGTCGTTCGCAAGGATGAGACACCTTGGAGGCCGGGGTTGAGCGTTGAAAAGCCTTGTTGGTTGATGATTATCAGGGGTAATACTATGCATTTATATGCATTTATGGGTTATATAATGTTATATGTATCCACAGTAAATATATATAATATAATATTTATACATATATATATAATGTACACATATTTCTCTCATATATATATATACATACAATATATACATATATATTTATATATAGGTATTCCATACATAACTGGGGGTCTGATATGGTTCTTACCCGCTCAGCTGTGTTGAAGAGCCCAATGATGGTGATGTAAGGGGGGCTTGTACTACCATGTAGAGGGGATGTATCACTATGGATAATTCAGTTCCTGAGTGACTATCCATTACAAAGGATACACGCTAAGTTTAGGCAGGTGTTTGCTGATTCTTAATGATATTAATTGAATTGTAATGAGTAAAACCCATGGCAATCAGTCCAGCCTGTAGGCATTTATACACGTCTTGATTATTATTTGCTGCTTGGTGGATTTTGACTGTGTATCATGAATGTCAACTATCTGGAACATGCTGGACATATGGCAGGTGATTGAACATGACCCGCATCCCCTGGGATCATCATCTTTGAATTGACGGATGCTTTTTTTTCCCATCCGCACGGGTGCTTTAAGATAGAGCAACATGTTCTGGCGCAGAAAACACCACACCTGAAATCCTTGAATCAACATTTGCCCAGATGAGTATATATATGTTCGACATATCAACATATTTGGATGATTAGGAAGTCCTCCAAGTGGCGTATACGTCATTTAACGATGGCTTCTAACCCGGCCCTACTTACTAGCCAGTTGAACCAGCATCCCTTCGTATCCCTTCCAAATGTGCCACGGGAACACCATCTCTCATCGCTTCCAGGAACCCGCCGAATCCCTTGGTATCCGTAGCAGATGTGTCTGGTGAGCCGGCGGCGGATCAAGTGGTGCCTTGGATTTTGGGAGCCAGACTTCAGGGAGACGCTTTGAAGAGGCTATAGACACTTAACTGGATTCCTGGATCCTTAGCGGAAGTCGTTATTTTTTGGGTTCCATACTTTGGGCTTTGATTATCAGGGGGGAGGGAATAATCCGAGCCGATTAGATTTGTTGGATCAACCAAAAGAACCCGAAACTGCCCAGAATCGAGGATCTGCTAGTATTGATGTGTATTTGATGTGTATCTTTATGTACTGCTACTTAGTGCAAATTGGATGTTGTAACTGATATTTAATGAAAAGCCAGTGGCCTGAACTGAAGCAAATCTCAGTTCAATACACTTGTTGGTCAGTTCCTACAGATCAAGAGGGTTTCATTTTCGTTCTTTGTGGTTGTGTGAGTTCTTAGGGTATCCCATGGTATCCCACATTCAGATGGATTCTCATCATTTCCATGAGAATTGCCAAAAGTTGGGCTACACACATTTTGAATTTTGGACATACCCAAAATATTGTTGTCAATGGTTCGGTTTTGGAACACGCCTTGATGCTTTGATGAAGATCGGGCTGTCCTGGACGGTCCGGCAAGGATGAATGATTTCTAATGATTTCTTGTTTATTTGATCCGTTCTTTTGTCTGGAGTTAATCCTCATACTCGTAGTTGTTGGTTCCATAATTCTATATTAGATAAATGGACATATGACACATGTACACACAATGTTGTTGCTTATTTTATTAATTTGTTGTTGGTGGCATTCCTGTCATTGAACCCGCTACAGTAGCTCTATATTGTTATCGCGAACTTCCATGACTATTGTCTGTCAGGATGAAACCAAATACATGTTATGTTGGCAAACCATACCAACTAGTTAGTTTATAGCTTTATCTGATATCTTATTATTCTTTATACATTTAGACTCATGAGTTAAATGGCACTTATCATTTCTTTTGTAGAAAAAAACATGAGATTATGACCCATGTACCATATGTGGTCACCATCCACTTCTGGTGGCGCCCCAGGGCGTCCACTTAAGGCACCAGCCGCGCTCGTGCCACTCGCACTGTCCACGCCCAGAGCCCAAGATCTGGCCGCGCCGGCCGCGTTGCCGATGGACTTTGCCAGTGGCTTGGTTAGAGAGGGTTCAAATCAAGAAAAAAATCGAGGGATCACATGTTTCTCATGGGATTTTAATGGGACAATGATAATCTTCAACTGGATTGAATGATGTTGATGGTATTTAGTAGGATAATAGGATCGTTGGGGATTTAAAAATCAATTGATAGGTTTTATGGGTTTTCCAATGTCAAACATACGGAGATATGTTTGGTACTATTGATTAATGATGACTGGTTGATCATTATAGGGGGTTGCACAACCTAGTTTACTGGGGATGATTGTATCCCATTATGGAAATCCTCTGACTATAACCACATATTACGCATCATCTTAGAATCTATGTGTATGTACATATTATCTCTCTATATATATATATATATTTATAATATAATTATATATATATATGTGCAGATTATCCACATTTTTACATACACAGAAATCACCTACATGGCTTTGCCGGCTTTACCCACTCCCACTAACTCTACATGGGAGGCATCTCCCAAAGTTGGGTAGAACATGTTTTTTTCCTGCTGTCCACAGCGTTTTTTGGGGGGGTTTACCTCCTACTGGTACCAGCTGTACCAGCATTTTGGAAGCAGAATGAAATTTGTTATCAATCAGTGGCTTACAATGTCATCGGTTTCTTGGGATTCTAAGTCTGGTATTGTTGTATTCCCTACCATTACTTGGGCAACCGACCCACCACAAAACACTGTCAGCATCACCCAAGCAACCTGGGAAAGAGAATTGTCTTCTGCTCCGGTGAAGCCAAAAATGCCTACTTTTACGACTCTCATAATTTACGATAATATGTAGAACTAGCAAGCCAAAAGTGAGAAAACATACACGGTACTGAACCTTAAGTTCCCAGTCGTGACCGCAACAGGTTGCGAGGTCCACCGAAGATTCGGTTGTGATCCCTTCAACGACCCATGGCCCAAGGTATGGAATCCATCGTCACATCATCGCACATGAGTCCAAAAGTCAAAGCTACGTGGTTTCTGGGCTGCGATCATCAGAGAATGTCGGCAGCAGGACCCACCACCCTCTCGGATCATGGATCGACCAATGTGTTTCGGGTCGTGGAGACAGTTCGAGGAATTACCCAGACACCTTTTCATCGTTTTTTTGGACTGACACGATGGATAAAGAGTTTGAGATTGAATGATTGGCAAACAGGCCAATGCAACAATGAATCAAAACGTAAACATACTATATGATATTGTAGTATACAATCTATTATAGCTTGGGTCCGCGGAGAGACAGACAAGTTTTCCCGGATGTTTTAGATGATCGAAAAAGCTCCAAATTTGCAGGCTTCCATTTTCTTCTATTTACTTTGTGCTTGCGGTTGCTTTAAATTATCAAGTGCCATGTTAGATGTGTAAAAGACATGTTTTTCTTTCTCAGTATCCACCATTTTTTGTTGTCAGCACCATTGCTTCATTCCCAGATTTTGTGAATTTCTGAAGGACCCTCCTGTATTCTAGTCTAAAGAACCAACAAATTCCTGCAAATGTGCATAATTTTTCTTGCCTCTGATGTCCCAGCAACATCCCTTTGTAAGGCAGTTGGAAACTCCACTGCCGTCTGACGGAATCTTGGCGCTCGACTTCTTGGGGCCATTGTCCCAGTCCTTTGGTTCTCTCTGCAGATGGAAAATTATGGAGAAGCAACATGTTTAATGCAAGCAAGTTATTTGCAAACAGGTAATGTTCTTCGATTTTCCATAGCTGTTAGTTTACAAATGTTTTACCTCGATATTCTTTCGATAGTTTTCATCAATTTTCCATATCTGTAAGGCTAAATGGATTATTCGCTATGTGTAAGGAGTGTATTTCTTTCAACCGCGGTTTCTGGTTTCGATCGCTGAACTGCGAGAAAAGCAAGGTGAAATACATGGGCTAAGGGGATTCAGTCCACTCATTGTCGGGGTATGACCTACCTACCAGGCAACCAATCACGAGTTGACTCATTAGGGTATCCCCAAGTGATTAATTTACGTCCTTTGGGGTTATAATTGTTGAACCACCAAGTAGGTGATAGAAATATATAAGTGCCACCCACTATGCATATAGAGGGGTCATCAGCCGACGTTTGCGTCAATGCTGTGAGGACACGACAGAACGCAATCTGGAAAAAGTCGTGGATACAAATCTGCCATGGACCTGCTGCAGTCCAAACAGCTAGGCTCGCAAGGGCTCGCAGGCGAGAGAATTTTGTTCGCACATAGGGAGGGGTGCAGGGGTACCTTTTCCGATGGTGCCCGAAGCTGGCGCGCACAGTGCTGAGCATCAGGAAGCATTGCAATGATGCAGGTGGAGGTTTCATTACCATCTTACTACTATACTGACATTTATGTGGTGTTATCGGAAATGTTGCAGGAATATGTTTCTGGGAATTGGTGTTTGCATCCCGGATTTTTATGTATGTAAGATTTGTATATTGAAAAGCTAGAACCCAGTGCAATCACAAAAAGAACACGGGAACCTTTATATATATATATATAGAATTTACCAACATTGCTTTCAAATCTGTGTCACTGCCGAAAGCATTGGTTTTATGTAATTGATCCTGTACACTTTACTCATTGAGAGGAAAGCATCGTGTTGCCACTGTGAGGATGCGATAGATCACAAGCTGGAAAAAGTCGTGGATACAAATCTGCCTTGGACCTGCTACGCCCCAAGCAGATTGTCTCACAAGGGCCCACTGCAGAAAGAATCTTGGGAGCAGAATCACAAGGGATGCAAGGGTACTGCTCGGAATTTCCCTGAAGTTAGTGCATGAGTATCGTTGGATTAAAGTGGTATCACTGTATCACCTGCATTGATTCATTTATCAAGGTGAGATTATACATCCTATGGTGTCAAAATATTTTTCTGCCGTGGTTTCTAGAACAATTCTAGATGTGTATCAAGTCTGGGTCCAGCCGCCACTTGTTGATGACGGTGTATGCGTGTGATTTCAGATAGCTGGGACAACCAGCCCCTTTTTGTCAAGTCCACTTCCAGGGGCAAGTAGGATGCCTTGACCAATGGACGCAGAGGGCCATCGAACTACACTGGGCGCAAGAGCTGGCCAGATATGCCGCGGCTTTTGGTTTCTTCTTACAATCCTCTTTCTGCAGTGGACCCAATACGAAGAGAGAGCATTTTGCGAGAACTTGGGAGATCTCACATCATTTGCTTGCAGGGCACAAATATCAGAGACACAGGAGAACCATGTACTGAACAACATTACAAACACCATATTTGGTTTGACTGGGGTGCCCCCCGTGGGCGACAAAATACATCGGGTGGTGTGTCCATCATTCTGCGGAGCAGAGTTTTCCAATCACGAAATGTTTCCAGAGTTTATTCCCCCCCTCAAGCACTGCAAGGTAGGTTTGGGGCTNTGCCCCCCGTGGGCGACAAAATACATCTGGTGGTGTGTCCATCATTCTGCGGAGCAGAGTTTTCCAATCACGAAATGTTTCCAGAGTTTATTCCCCCCCTCAAGCACTGCAAGGTAGGTTTGGGGCT
>BGPT01002214.1:81229-93662 GCA_003297045.1 Symbiodinium sp. clade C Y103 | reverse complement strand
TAACCCTCTTTCAAAAGGATTGCTATATACATATATATCTATATATGACAGGGTTCCTTGTAGTACAGGAACCTAAACAGTGCCATACTCTTTCACAAGACCTGCTGTGTGTCCTAAAGGCTACTGTCTCAAAGGAATGCCACACACTTTTGAAAGTAATATTGTGCATACATGTATATTAATTAACATACTTTATTTCATATCATATAGTAAATGCAGTTTTTTTTTCAAAGGAAGATTGCATAGCACCATGGTTCAAGTTATTTTTTCATGAAGTCATCAAGAAAGTGTTCAAAGGGATGCCACACTCTTGAAAAACTAATGTGTATATTCAAATGTTCAAAGGGTGCCGCTCTCCAGATTATAATATGTATATATATATATATACATGTGTATATATATATATATACATGTATATTATACAATATTATACATATGTATGAAAAAATGTTTGTGCAAACACACACGCACACATATTTACACAGTGTATGTGTGTATATATATATACATACGTACGTACGTACGCACGCACGCACGTACAGACATACATACATACATACATACATACATACATACATACATACATACATACATACACGTGACAATGTATACACAAATATGTATTATACATGTTAGACATCGACACGCATCCTTAAACATATATCTGTGTATATATTTTACATACAAGCACATCACTGTTGTACTATACAGTAGGGAACAAGGTCTTTTTGCTTGGAGGTACCACTTTGACATAGAAACACATATGTCTACATTGTCTATATCATTGAGTCTCCAAAAACATCAGATCGTCAAGAGCTCGAAGTAATCCAACAACCTCTGTGAATATCCTTGGAATCTGGCAGAATGAAGGTGGCTCGAGCACTGCAATGTTTGTGTCTTGCCAGAGGCTGGACGGCAAGTCCTGCTGACATACTAGGTGTACTCTGTAAACCAGGAGAACAAGTTCATGCTTACTTTGCAGGAGAGATTGAGGGTGACGTTTTTGGCTTGCGTGAGCCCTGCAACCCTTCCATGTATGACTGCTGGTTTGACGCAGAGGTGAAGGACAGGGGTGTCAATTTACAGGTGATTCTGGTCTGATTTCATATGGAAGTTTTCTTTCTGCGACCTCTTTGTCTTGTAGATTATTTGAAAGCAAGGTCTAGATACGGACAGTAGCTGGTATACTCTGGTATATGTCATCATTTTTTGTGCATTCTACATACATCTACATACAACAATGTGGTTGGACAGTTTTGCACCCATTTCAGTTCTCTCAAGTTGCTGCGTGAACGACAAGTCAGCTCGCATTTCCTGGAGGAGGGCCCAGATGCTCATGGAGTTTACACCATCCTCTGGGCCAGTGGTGACGCATCATTTTCAGCCGTACATGCTATGCACATGAGGCACGCCCAGAGTGGCCATCAGTGCGGATGGGATTCAACACATGAGGTGGTGAAATCGCAGGAGGTCCCAAGCCTGCTGTTGCGCATGCACTGGGAAGCCTCGGATTTCAGATGGCGAAGCAGTGCACTGTCGGAAATCAAAAAGGAAGTCTCGCCAGATGAAGTGATGTCTGACTTTGAATGGCATGTCATTTTAAGATTTGGCGATCACATGGCCTGCAAAAAGGCACATGAAATCTTGCGGACGACTTTGGCATCTTGTCAGGATCCTAACAGTTGCTACAGACATCCATATGTCCGTGCCATCGAGTATGTGTCCTGCCATGAGCCTGCCAGCTAAGTCCAGCCTGCAGTGCTAGAGCGCGAAAGATATCGCCAAAACTTTATCAAACTGCTACAATCTCGGCCTCAGCTTCACTCCAAATTTTGCTTGGACACCAAGTTGCTGCTAGACGACGCACTGGTTTCAGGAAGCAAAAAGCGCTCAGGTTGGACATTTGACCGAATAAACTTGACGAAGACGGAGACCATCTTTGGGACGCTAGCCGCTAGCGGACGTCTTTCCAAGTCTGAGTGATTTTGCTAGCTGCGTTGAATCCATTTTCATCCGTGTTCATCCATTTTTCGTGATCTTGCAGAACCGCGCTCTGTGCTGATTTTGCGGAAAGTAGTCAGAGTGAATTTGACTGCATCATGCAGAAGCTGCCGTTGGTTGATTGTAATAGGTATGTGAAATAAATGACAGAGCAAGAAAGGCTGCATGGTGGGGCGGAGATGTCCTCCATGATACCTGCATTAGTTGGTGGACCTTCGATCATTGCAATTGATGATAAGAGTCCATACCCAATTTTGCCATTTGTGGGTTTATTCATTTCTATGCAGCCAAATAATCGAGGGTGGCGGCATCCCCAGAAATGATACATACATTGCGTATGGGTGAGAATTCTAAACGCAGCAGACGACAGGTTTGGTCAAGTTTAGTGTTAAGCATAACTTAGGTGGGATTTCCAGTTTTGACCCAAACCCAAGCGGGTTTGTCTGAAACTGGGGGATACATTCTAAAAAAGGAACATCATGATAAACCGATAAGCCATGGGATTTAGGGGTTGTCCCATTTTCAGACACACAAACAAATGGCCGTTGCTTTATGATTACCCAGCGGCAGCTTCTCCGCCAGGTTCCCGAGGTCTTGCGTGGACAGCAGCTGGAATGCCATGATTCGCCACATGACTGGCAGGACAGCTAGAGGTGGCATGGGGTGGCAGCCAATGGCGATCGGACAAGCAGGCAAGTCAGGTAAAAGGGGTTTATTTTTCCTTACCCCAAAGTGTTGAAGTGATCTCGAGGCTATATTGGGTGAAATAATCCAGTTAGAAGTGGGAATTAGGGGCCCATCTACATTCAAGAGATTCAACATTGCTCCTTCGTAGGAGTTGACGAACTGACGCAGGATGTTTTGTTTACGTAATGGTGGCGATTGGTTTTGGGTCTACAGAGGTCTACAGCGTGTTTCGACAGGACAGCAATGGCAATGACTGCTACCAGTACAAGAAAGGCTCCCTGGATTCCATGACATCGTTTGCACAATGGTTATTTCTTGATATTTCTTGAACTCTTCCTCGTTTTAGCGCCTTGAATGTCAGTCGATCAACTCAGCAAGCAATACAGTCGACAGAAAAACTCATCATTGAAATCACCATGACACTATTACACTGTGACACACCCGTAAGTTTTCCCTGCTACTACAAGGACAGTATCAACATGTACAAGTATGTCAAGTATGTCATTGTTTGCAAGAAAGCATCCCCATTCACCATGCTACGTGTTGGTGTGCCGCTCCATTTTTCCTTAGAGGTGAGTGGTGTTCTTCCACCGGTTCTGGCGTGGGCTGGAAAGATTCCTGGGGGAGCTTCCTAGTTTCCCGGCCACGTTGGAGATTCGTAGCATGAATTGCGTACCTGCCTGAAATGCAATATATTGACACATTTGACACACATGTTACGTATATATTATTATAAATTGTATATATGTGTAGATGCATGAGTTCAATAAATAAACAAAACAAATAGAAATAGATCGATCGATATAGAAACCCAAATTGAGCGGTGTTGATGAACATTGGATGCATCGCAAGGCTGTTTGAGAGAGAAAGAGAGAGAGAGAGAGAGCTGGAGGCTCCTTCTTGTGTCAAATGGGAAGAGATGTGTGTGTGTGTGTGTGTGTTTGCTTTCTGCACTTTCAAAGTCAGATTCGAATCGATGAGCAGATGGTTTTTTTTACCCAGCAAAAGATTTGTGGCCCGCGATTCAGGACTCACATTTTCGAGCTTGCACTTATTCTGGACGTTTGTTTTCCCACTAGTTGGCTGATGAATAGAAGGGGTACCCACCGTTGAACAACTTCAATGGGTAAATGATGGTGAATGATACCACTTCGAAACCCACTTTCTATCCTGGATTTCGGCCAAAAAAAAATCTAAGGAATGGTCCAATAGCATGGCTGGAAATGGTCCGCAGCAAGCTTGCTGTGCCTGAGCGCAAGGGCATCCCTCACACGATGCAATAGGAAGATGAACCAAGACATTAAGTTCATGCGAAAGGTATATAGATGTTCTCCTAAAGTCCTGACATTTTTTCCTTTTGTTTTTTTTGATTCATATCATGTCCGGGACTTGACTACTAGTACCGCTTGAGAAGGGTCTACGAGAATATCCCAGCGCAAATCTGAAAGATCACCTAAATATATGCAACAAAGGGTTGAGGTTGTAAACCAGGACCCTTGATGAAGGTCAGCGTCATGCAGCACTTAGGAAGTCAAACAGGGAATCCAGAGAAACTAATCAAAGAACAAGTCTCCAAATCTCTCACTTTAATTCTTTGATGCGTTTTCTAACCCTTTTGTATCCTTTTGTATGTTTTCTTTTACCATGTTTTGAAGTGTTTCAGTTGAGTCCAATGAAACCAGCTCACAGCGCGCCACTAGGTTCGTGCGGTGGTGGTGTGAAGCTCTTAGCATCCGTGCAGCCGTCCCGCCTCGATGGTCGACTTCAAGCGCCCCAGGACGACAGCAGAGCGCTTCAACTGGGATCAAAATTTGAATATAATATAAATATATATATATATATAATATATATATATACATAAATATATATATATATATATACATATATATATTTACATATAATTACATGTATATATATATGTATATAATTAGAGACATTTAGAGACCTTCAGAACCATGGTACTACTAAAAGTACTGAAATGATCCATGTTGTGGGTCCATACTGCATACCAACAACAGTGTGGATAGAACCGGGAAAACTGGAGACATGAATAAAATGTTGGGAGGCACGACACCACTTATAAACTGGTCATGTTGATTCATTTTTCGACGAGTGGTGGGAATCAACAAAGAAAGACATTCAACATCAGCAGACCTCAGCCTGGCATCTTCAGTGAGAGTGGTTTCATAGCACGATGAAAGATTCCACTTTCAAAGCCTTGCACGCTGCAGAATACTCATGCTTTATAAACACAAGTACAACGGCCAAAGAAAAAGACAGAAGACAGAAGGCACACAGGCACCAAGCATGTGATTACGGGATATTATGTGAAGATTTGAGCATTTTACTATCATTGAGATATGATCGTTGTCCAATTTCATCCAACTCACCATGGTTAGGAGGTGAAAACTGTCCTACTATCAGACTATCCTAATATGATACATCCTTCGGTACTCCAACAAGGCAATGGGGCAGCCCCATTTTCAATTGGAAACTCATCTGTGACTGGATAACAGTAGGGAAGTTCATTCTCAGGGCAGATCATTTTGCTTTCAATCATTCTTGGAGAATATACCCTTGGTCATTTGGTTGGCTGTTTTGAATTACAATTTTGTTATTCAATGTCAACCATTTTTAGAACAATGAGCTCACACTTCAATAGTTTCATTGCCAAACATGAACCAGGACGGCTTCGGCGGCAGCGGCATGGCTCCGGCAGACAGGCTGCCTGAGGAGAGAGCGCTGATGTTTTTCTTAGCTGACCAACTGGTGGGCTGAAATTTGCTGAAACTTGACACCCAGCAAAAGAGGGATCATCCGGTGATTTCACCAGCCCAAAAACTAGTAACTGGTGGGAATGACCCAAAACCATGGGCATAAGACCGGGGGATATGGGCCAAACTTTGAAATAATTTGGCGTTTGTACTGTAAAACAATCCACTTTTGACCCATTCTAGTTTGGGGGATAGAGAGTTTTGAAGCCCTACCCAGGTCTACAAGAGGTGGCGTGAATGGAGGCATAGCAAACTCAGTCGGAAGTGTCTTGCCTTTCGCATTGCAACAGGAGTTTATGGACTCCGCTCCAGTCACAGCACCTTTGGATCAGATTCCGGCCAAGTTTTCTCATTATCTCTCATCTGTGGACAAGAAGAGGCAGGATGCAGTTTCCGTGCTGATATTGGCCGAAACTGAACCATCATTACCCTGGAAGAATTGTGTTTGATGCTTTGTGAGATTTTGACATGCGGCCGTCTCTGCATGTTTTTTGGCATTCGCTCATCTCTCATTGTGACCATCCTGGCTAATTGTTCGACAGACATAGATGGGACACCACAGATTGACAACTTCGCAACATTGGAATGGTGGACTGTCCCTGGGCTAATACTGTACCCCTTCAGACAAGTGATGCTAAAATTTAATGCTTGCGGATCATGATACATCAGATTCATCAACAAGTAGCTCACGGCAGGCAACAACCCGATGTCATGGGCCTTTCCGCGCGCTTCTACAGCGTAAAGCCCACAGATGACTGCAACGGCCTCTTGGCCTCAAGGCAAGTTTCGTGCAACTTCCAGGCACATCATTACACCTGTATACTATAGATTCTGATTTTAATATGTTATTGAACACTATACAAGAACAACACATGAGCATACCGTGTTTCTTATTGTTTCTTAATATGAATACAATATTGTACAATATAACAGAATATGACATGACATGATATAATATGTAATACTTAGTATATATAATACAATATGAATAAACTAAACTTGATATATTACAATATCAACTGTGACTTGTTCAAGGTTCGAATCTCCCAATGGAATCGTCTTGCTCACCTAGCAGAAAATGCACAGATCATGGCTGAGGTCCTCCGCCAGTGTCTTCAACCATTGATCGTGCGTTGGATTATCGTTGCCTGGCAGGAGCTTCCGCAGGTTAGGCATGGTGGCATGACACTAGTGGATGGATTGAGAATTGCTTGAGAATGAGTTGAGAATGGCTTGAGAAGAGGTTGATCATTGATATCGATTAATGATGGATTGATAGTGAATTGGGAGTGGATTCATAGTGAATTGGGAATGGATTAGTAGTGGATTTGGAATGATTTCATCTGCCATGGCTCTTTTAGTATTGCTGGCCATCCACAAATGAAGCAGGAAGTCAACAACCAGCTAGAGCACTTTTTATAAGGAGAATTATTCATGAGCCATGGTGAAACACCATGAACCCTCAGAATTTGGGGGTCCCCTTTTTCAGACCCATATCGAGATCCCTTGTTTTTCTAGTCAGTGCGTCACCAGCATGGATTGAGGCTTTGGTTTTACTGGCGGCTTCCAGCGCTTTCTTCAATTTCATGCCAAGCATGCGGAAGCTGGCAGTGACTTTGCAAGGAACTGATGTTGAAGTCCTCATCTACTCAACAGACAGACACGTATGGCTCTTCACCATCAATCGGTGATGACAGTAACTAAAGGCTGTTTGAAACTGTTCCAAGCAAAGTTGTTGATGTGGATTGAGTTGCCTTCTGCAATGGAACTCAAATACTCATGAACAATATGCACAAGGGAGGAAAGTCCTTCATTGTTCCTAGTGATTAAGCAAGGCAAAGCCACAGAGCTATCATCATTCTAGCTTGTTGCAACAGCAAACTTTGTGACAGGGGTTGGACACTCCATGAACACAGCATATCATTTCGGGATGGACAAATCCTCACTGAGCGGTTAAAAGCCAGTGTGCCAGGCTTTTTCTATGGCAAATGGACTGGAACCATCAATATTTTGGAGAAGGGGAAGTATGTCTTTGACCTGGATCTTGGATTTGACAGCAGCAGCTCCATCAAGATTGATGGCCAGGCTGCGGAACGATGGCGTGGGTTTATGGTTTTTGTAACGGAGGAGGGGTTCAGATGGAAGGATTCTTCAAAACCTACAATCGAAGCCCTGCTTGGAATGCTTGTATCATCTTTTATCCTCTTAACATCAGCCAATTCATAACCAGCACCAACCAATTGAGTTTATCCCAAGGGAGGGTATCCCGTTCCACTGAATGGTTCCTTAGAACATCATCCTACCAATTCTTCAGTGGTTTTATGGATCTTTCTGGGTAATTGCAAATCGCCCATTTCTGGTTGTACCCCAGCTCCCAGGAGTTGCTGACCCATGGACAGTGCAAGGCATCAAAGGCCGATTCCGGGGCTGAAGTATGGTGAACGGATCCATGGCCCATGCATGGCCCATACCCAAATTACTTCCGCTTGAAACTTTGGAAAGAAAGCTTGATTAGACTTTGAGTATCTTGCTGCAATGATGTAGGGCATAGGGCTCTTCCTCTTCCTGGATGCAAAGAATAAGAATGATCCGATCCAGTCCATAGTTGCCAGCGGATGCTACTCATTGTGACTCTACCGATGGTACCTTCTGGGTTTCAATTGAACATTTCACACCCGCATTCGCCCGCATTGTCACACATGCAAAGGCACGGCCCGTCTCAGTGAGAGAACCTTCCTCATTGATGCAAATCAAAGTATATGGGCATTTATCATAGTAGACCATACCAGTTTCAGGCGCCACCCAATTTTGACCCATACCCATATAGTCCATATAGTTTCAATTCACAGAAATTTATCCCATTGACAATCGAAGAAGATGCTGTTCGCATCAGGAAGCGTACTCTTGCGCACAAAAGCGCTGCCTGTGGGTGGATGGCAACTGCGTCCCACCATCTGGTCTGGTCCTCAAAGAGACTAGAAGATGTTGACCAAAAAGTAGAGGAAAGGCGGGCTTGGACAGTTACCTAATAATTATGACTTATGACCTAATATACCTTCCAAAGCCGTCCAAATCTTTGACTTGCAAAAGAATCTTTCCCGACCATGACTTTGAACATGGAACCTCTCAACAGTTTTTCGTACCCTTTTGACATCGATAGGAGGCCAACCGGCAGGCACCAGGAACCTATATTAGATTACAACATCTTGATCAATACCTCAAATCTGTAGGCTTTTGCTGTGGCTTTGTTGATATCCTGGGTAGTGTTATTCAATTGTGCAGCAGAATCAAGGACCTCAAGGTCAGATGGTCGAAGACCAAAGGATACTCGTACATGATTAAATCATGTTGAATCTTACTTTCCAATCTTTTCATATCTTTTCTATTTTTGAAAACCGAACCATGTTGTACCTGTGAACTCCCGAATCTTGGCAGGTGCCGCCCCTGCCCCGGCTCCAGCACCTCTGACGGCTGTGGCCGCTTCGCCTGGCTTGGAATGGCCGCGGCTGGTGCCAGAGAGACAGTCAGATGTCATGAGATTCTTGGCAGATCTTGGCACATCTTTGCACAAGGTGGGTCAGAATATTCTGACTTTTGTTGAAATTCTGGGAATTCCATGATTCTTAGCTCATAATTTAGGGTAAGCAACATGCCACGTTTTAAAGCAAAGTTCCAGTGTCGACTAATATCCCCATACCAAAATTTGTTGGTGACATATCTCCATGTTTTTATGCCTGAAATGCAGAAAGTCAAGGGCATCTTGTGTTTTAGTGATTAAAAATGATATGAAAGGGGGATTACTGCAAGTGGGTAAGAATCTGACAATGTTCTTGTAAGTCCTAATTCTTCGATAGATGTCCTATGTTTCGGTGATTAAACTGGGATTGAAACTGTCAGCAGAGCGGCGCTGGGGCAACTTTTCTTGAGCACTCAAAAGGCCTGTTCGCTCGGCCAGTCTATGTTGTGTCATCCTTGCGCAGGGGTCATGCGCAATGACACTCCCCCTTCAGGCGTTTGCCTGAAAATTTCGCCAGGACTCAAGGCCTATCTATTGGAACAGATATCCTCCAAGCCATTCTGCAGCTTTTGTTGGTGGATGCGGCGGTTTCGGCTTGGCCTGCTTTGGGAAAGCCTTCATAGGGGCAATTGGGGCAGCAACAGCTTGAACAACAACAACTTGGGGTGGCTTTGGTGGAGGAGACTTCTTTTGAAGTTGCTGCTGCAGAGCCACAGGAGGCGGTTTCGCCTTGACTGGAGGAAATGCTGAGAACGGATGGGGTAGATCTGACGCTCCTACCAGCACAGGTGGTGCTGAAATTCCAGGACCTTCATTGGGTCTCGGCAGAGTTGCCTCTGCATCTACTCCTACGGCTCCCTCAGTCCTCAGTACACTCAGCGGCTCAGTAGTCGGATTCGGCTGAGTTTTCGGATGGTGCCTCCATCCTTGCGCAGCTTCAACCAGCTCCGTCACGGTCGCCACGTCATCTCGCTGTAGGACTCCTGGTTCAAAGATCTCCTGCAGCATACGATTCTCACGCCTTAGCTCTCGCAGTTCCAAAATTGCTGCCTTTGCCCATATAGTTTGTGGAGGCGGTGGTGCCTTTCTCAAAGGGGCTTTTGGATCCTGCGGGAACGCCCAAGACACCTGTGAAGGCCCAACTTGAACTCCTGTTTCTGTAGTTTGCACAGCCTGTGGAGTTGGTAAGGTCTCATCAGGCCGTAGCGCTTCTTCCAGCCACGGATCCCAAATCCCTCGTTGTCCTTCTGGGGGATCTATGTCGGCCATTGTTGTAGAGCTACTGGAGTGACCAGTACTCGTCTCCATGCTCTCGTCGGGCTCGACATGTCTGCCCACTTTTACCTCCGTTGAGGTTGATCTCTGCCTGCTTCCTCGGGCTGTTGCCGACTGCATTGGAGGTGACTCATCTCGGTCATCTCCTCCGCAAAACCTGAAAGCTCGAAGTGCTGGTTGTGGTAGCGGAGCATCATCATCGACCAACTCAAAGCTNGCTGTCGTCAAAGTCAGAGATCGGATCCTCTGCCAGCGCTTCAGCTTGAAGGGCTCCTTCAGCACCTCGAACTTGACCAGAACGTAGGGCTCGACCAGCGCCTCGTCGTTGAACATCACCTCGATGTTGAGCAGCATCTCGAAGGTGATCAGAATCTCGAACTTGAGCAGCACCTTGAACTTGTCCAGCTTGGGGATAATGACGTCCAAGAAGTTGAAGTCCCCNAACTTGAGCAGCACCTTGAACTTGTCCAGCTTGGGGATAATGACGTCCAAGAAGTTGAAGTCCCCTCATGACTTCTTCCAAGTCGCCAGATCCCTGCGGAGGTTCTTGATGTGCTTGTTGTTGAGGTTGAAGAGCAACTTGACCTCTCCTCCTCGCTCCTGGTTGGTTTGAACTTTTCGCCCCATAGCCACCTGATTCAGGAAATGCAGTAGAGAGTGCAGGGGCCTCCCGGCTGCCAATCACGGGACCGCAAGTCAGAGACTCCTCCTCTCTGCCGCAAGTCACATGATCGCTAGCCCGGGGATCTTCAGTTGAAGGGGCAGGCTCCTCAGGATCTAACTGTGTGGGGGCNCGCTAGCCCGGGGATCTTCAGTTGAAGGGGCAGGCTCCTCAGGATCTAACTGTGTGGGGGCAACTCCAGGCTGATCTTTGAGTTTGAAGACCGTGTAGCCCTTCCAGTCCCCTTGAGGAATCACCATTGGAGTTCCTGTCCAATCATCCTTGATCACCCTTTTCTTTGATCTCCCGTCCTCCTCATAGAAGATCACGGTATACCTGACTGGTTCGAACTGGATGGAGTCCACAGGGCACGATCTGTGCAGGGGATGGAAGCATCTTTGGCGGTGTTNGAAGATCACGGTATACCTGACTGGTTCGAACTGGATGGAGTCCACAGGGCACGATCTGTGCAGGGGATGGAAGCATCTTTGGCGGTGTTTTCCATGTTTACGGATCAACCATCCACCAGGCTGGATTGGGTACCAGCGATCATCTCCTCTGGGCTTCTCCACCAAGTAGGCTTTCAAGGTCAGTGGAAGCTCATCCTCGACCTCAGTTCTCACATGGAAGGCTTTCAGCCTCATCTCAATCTCCTGGGTGACCTTCTCGATCTCCTTCTTTTCTGAAGTTGACACCTCCTCTGGTAGCGGAGCTTTTGCANACATGGAAGGCTTTCAGCCTCATCTCAATCTCCTGGGTGACCTTCTCGATCTCCTTCTTTTCTGAAGTTGACACCTCCTCTGGTAGCGGAGCTTTTGCACGTTTGCACATCTCCTCATAGATCACGTTGCAGCACTTCAGGGCCATCAGCACGACTGCTGCTGTTTGAAGTTCTCCTGTAAGAAGAAGTGCAAGGGCCGCTAAGGCAAGTGCCATCATCTTCTTGTAGTAGACCTCGTTCTTGTGGTTGCAATAGAGCATGTCAGAAGCGTCCTTGGTGATGTCGTGAATGTCATGGATCTTCTCAATCTTGTTGATAGCAGAGCGATCCGTAGCTGACATCTTGAGCTTCTTGAGAAACTCCTCAAAGGCCTGCTTTTGTAACGCTTTTGTGAGGCCATCAGCAACCAGCAAAGTACCGGCCATGTGCCTGATTTGCCAGGCTCTTCCTTTCCCACTTCCTTTCTTCAAAACTTCTCTCAACTTGCTCGCTCTCACCCTCAAGTGGCGAGTCCTCCAGCTGCCAGTTTGCAGAACTGCTAAGCTGATTGCGGCCTTGTTGTCGCCGTACATCAACACGTCGGGGTCCAGGGCCATCGCTTGTNGCTGATTGCGGCCTTGTTGTCGCCGTACATCAACACGTCGGGGTCCAGGGCCATCGCTTGTGCAAGGGCTTCAACACTGGCGCCCATGATTTGACCTTCTTGATAGGCCAGCAGTTCCCCTTCAGCTGTAGAGGTTGCTATCAGGCTTTGTCTGCCTGTGTGCCATTGGATGATTTGACCACCCATTGTTGTG
>BGPT01002214.1:50424-72720 GCA_003297045.1 Symbiodinium sp. clade C Y103 | reverse complement strand
GCATGGATTTCAATTGAAACGATATGAACGACATGAAAAAAATCAAAACGCTTGAACTCCTTGAACGCCTAGAAAACTCTTGTCAAGGGAGGGTCAAGGCACTAATTTATCATTGACTATAGATATCTATAAATTCACTGTTCTATCATGTTCTATCTTCTTTTGGGGTTACTATCAACATTGTCAATCTTAGATACCCTGCAAAGAATGAACTTGTTAGCTGGTTAGTGAATATTGCTATTTATAGCAAAATATGAAAGGTGGATGGTTGACGTACTGTGGATGGTTGCAAAATCCTGTACCACCTTGGATGCTAGAAACCCTATAAATGATGGGATATGATGGGATAAACCACTGATCAACTGGTGCAGGATTTGCAATCATCCAAAGTAGTTCAGTAAAGTATACTTGGTGGATCATCCCACAAATCGTAAATGGGTTAGTTCACCCCAGTTATAAGTGGATTGACCCTACTTATCATTACTCATCCCATTTATAACTAGGGTCAATTATATCCAATTATCATTAGTATTATCCATTTATTATAGTTCATTATCCACTTATTATAGTTCATAATCCACTTATTATCCATTTATAACTATAGGTTAATTGTCCCATTATCATTATAACCCACTTACGATTCGTGAGATGATACCCATCGAGTCGACTCCGCCTGAAACCAATTGGGTACTGGTGGCACCGTGGGGTCTACCTGGCCGCGATCACTGTTAAGCAACTGTTAAGCAACTGAGGTTGCAACTTCTAAGAAATTTCTATAGGATATAATAGAGAATGAAGATTTTTGTGGATATCATCTGGCCAAACTTCAAACCCTACCGAAACCATAGTTAGTCCACTCACTTCTAAATGGGATAAGCCATGGATAAGCCACTTATATGACTTACGATCACTATAGGGTTCTGAATCACTTGCGATGAGCGTAGGATGGTCCTCTGCAGAAAATATGATCATTCAGTGCCAGGTTGGAAGCTTTACTCGTCCGAACTGAATGATTACTGATTTCATTGGGGGGGTCCTAAAATAGGGGTATCCCCAAATCATCTGTGTCACTCGGATTTTCCATTCTAAACCATCTATTTTAGGGGATTTCTCCTTTTCAGGAAAGCCCTAATTGGGGTTTGAGGGGAATAGCCTAAGCTAAACAAACATAGATGTAGAGAAACCACCTTTGGTAGATCAGTTTCCGAGGGAAACCGATGGGTTTTCCGAACAAGCGTAACGGGAATAGAATGGGATATGGGAATAATGGTGATGGTGATATAATGAAAAGCTCGTAGGACTTTTCATACCAAGAAATACCAAAATCAGGGGTTCTGGAAGGTATTGTGAAATATATAGCCAACTTGATATGACATCTGCAGTGTGTCTGAACCTGGGGTTCAGACCCCCAAAAAGTGTCATCGGAGTTTCCGAGTTTCCTCACTTGTATATGGCCAGAAATATGCGGATTCCATTTGTGCATAGACAACTGCATCCCAACTGAGCCATGTTCAGAACCCGCAACGCCATTCCACAATATTGGTGGTAAAAATGAGACTTCCACATTGAATTATGATACTCCCAAATATATCCAAATATATCAAGGGTACTATGAGCCCTGATCAAATCATCACAACATCATCTATCAATAAGCAATCCCCCCAGTGTTGCTAGAAACGTGGTCAATCTTTGGTAGTTCACGAAAAGGTTGGTTATATGGTTATTTTCCTTTATTTTCCATTGTTTAGCAAAAAAATCAAGGATTAGAGTACCCTCTGGTAAACTCACAGTTTGCTATTGAAAATGGCCATAGAAATAGTTTATTTTCCCCTAAAAAATGGTGATTTTCCATAGCTATGTAAACGTTTACCAGAGGATACCCATCCGGTCGGTTGGGGATGCAATCCACAAACAACTGCAGCTCACCTGGGAAGCGGAAAGTTCGGCTTGAGCTTTGGCTCTCCAACTGCTTGTGCTGCTGGTGCTGGATGTGATGGATGTGCGCTGCCTAAAAAAAGCGCGTTCGGCGCCCGAGGTTTGCTGGAATTGCTGGAGATATCAAGTGATGTATATGTATACCCTCTGGTTATTTAACATAGCCATGGCTCATGGAATAGCTGGCTCATTTTGGATGATTTTCCCAGCTATAAACCTCCATTTATAGAGATTTTCCATGGCTATGTTAAATAACCAGAGGGTATATATATATATATATATTATATACATATGCAATGTAATATGTAGTCATCATGGAGAAGATAGAATATGCAACACAAAATACACATCCACATTCTATCTACTATTGGTATGTCATATTTCATATTTAATCCGTTATCCCTCATACTAAACACCCAGAAACAATGGTGTAGTAGGGGATTTACAAATATTTTGGGACGATAGAATGGGGGTGTTTTGTATTAGGGGGATGTGATTGTAGTCATCCTGGAGAAGATGGAATAGGTACAAAAGGAAAACAACTCACTTTTGACTGAGAACATGTTTGAAAAATCCACATTTTATCTACATCAAGATATATAATCTATATAAAACCAGCAAATATGGGACTCTAATGGATCTATGCATTACATCTTTTTTAGGGGTTGATTGTTGGGCGATTGACCGACTAAATGAAAAATCCAACATAGAATGTGATTTGACAGAAATTCAATCCTGCAACGCGTGATAAATGATACACAATTTTACAGGAGGTCTTGGTTGTACCGTCCTGTTTGTGGCTATTTCACCAACATCATACTAGGGCATATCAAATCAATTGCAATAAAATAACACACAAAGCACTGTTTGGATAGTGGTATCGCTTGAGTCTTAGTGTATAGTACCGGAAGATGGCATCACTCACTACTCAAATCTGCCAACATGTGTGGTCCCCCCGATTTTTCGTCTACTCATCTCTGCTCAACATATTCTGCAAATAAACCGAGAGATCATGACATCCACCAAAGACATAGTATACAAATGCAACATCTAAGCCATTGACCTCCACCAGTAATATCACCAGCAATTCAACCAGTGGTTATGCCGGTGGTTGACCCTGGGCTTTGGATTCAGCTCAACGAATTTGTGGCTTTGGGCGAAAGGTGATGGCCTCGATCCAAAGGTTGAAGTGATCCAAGCAGCTCCTGAGGCCCTGGACATAGGCCACTCGCATGGGATAAACTTTCTTGGGAGCTTACCGCCACAGTTTTAAGGTCAATTAACGTCAATTAACGTTTAATAGCGTCAAAGAGTGGAAAGAGGATTGTTGAAATAATGCTAAGATGCTGCAGGCCTCGTTATAATGGCGAATCTTGATCACCAGGTTGCTTCAGGGCGAATCTTAACCAACTATCCTTATCATCAATTGTCCATCATTATTACCCTCTGGTTATATAACATAACTATGGAAAATGGCTCATTTATAGATGATTTTCCCAGAAAAACCTCCATTTATAGATGATTTTCCCAGTAAAACCTCCATTTATAGGGGATTTTCCATAGCTGTGTTAAACAACCAGAGGCTAACCATTGGGTTGGTTGCATACCCCTGACCTTCAAATCCAAAGCCTCGGCTTGCGCCCCCGCCCCACCAGGGACCCCCAGCTGGTTTTGAAAGAAAATCTGCTGCCCAGCATTGACCTTGCATGCGCATTCTAGGTGGATCTAGCCATTTGAATCACTTGGAGGGGAGAGTCTTGGTACAGTGGATTCAATAAAAAAATGTTTTAGGAAAAATCAACAGGAAACCATGTTTTTTACCATCACATATACGCTCCAGTGAACTAACATAGCTATGGAAAATCACAATTTTTAACGGGAAAATCCACTATAAATGGCAATGTTCAATAGCAAACTTTTAGTTTACCAGAGGGTATATAGTTTCCTGTAAATTTTCCCGTCAACCAATCCAACGAGTGGATCATGTTCAGATCTTGTCTGGCTACAAGATTTTTTCCCCTTGATGGAAAGGGAAGACTCTACCTATGAAGTCTGTTGAAAAATACAGACTAATATGCATAATGTGTATATATATATATATGTATGTAGCATATCAATGTAAATAATTATATATATATACTTTGAAATTAAATACATACATACTTGGAGTTGATATTGAAAGATTTGGAGTCCTTCCACCATTTTCACCTTTGTCCCCCATACCTGGCATGTATGTATTTACTCGCCACTTGGATTTGTCTGTAAATGGTCCCCCTACCCCCGAACAATCGCTAAATACCTTCAAAGAAGAAAATATACACCCCGATTGATTTAATATATTTTAATATATATATATATGTAACTATGGAAAATCACCATGTTGAATAGGCGAATCATCTACAAATGCGCAATGCTCCTTATCATTTATCCATGTTGAATTACCAGAGGGCAACCCCAAAAATTCGCCCAACTGCGGGTAAAGATTCCAAACATGAATGCGGGAAATTCCACATTTGCAAATACACCCATAACGAACTGCAAAGCAACATGTTGAACGTCAGGAATCTCTTATTTGGATTAACTTGCATTTGCCAAGTGACCATATGCAATAACTGAGATTCTGACGGGATAAACCCAAGAATTGTACGGCTGATTAACCATGCACCGTTCCTGGGGTGTACATCCAAACGTGAATCACCATTTGTTCTAGCCGAGTCATAGGATGTGCACAATCATCCCTCTGGTAAGCTAACAGTTGGCTAAGTTTACTGGAGGGTTACTCCTTGAATATCCCACGACGAATCGCTCGTTTTTAATGGCAAAATATTCTATGAATGTCCATAAATCATCATAAAATTAGGAATTTTCCCATGAAATCCCTCGTTTTTTACTGGTAAAACCCCATTTTGAATGATGTTTGCTGCGCTCCCAAGGTATCTGTGATCACCGTCCGCACCGCAACCCGCATCTTTCCGGACTGGCAGTTCGATGTGTGAGTCCGCAACTTCGGTCCCGTCCTGCGGATTTTGTGAAGTGGCAAATCACCATTTGGAGGTTTCCTAAAATAGGGGTACCCCCAAATCAGCCATTTTAATGGATTTTCCATTATAAACCATCCATTTTTGGGTACCCCCATTTTAGGAACCCCCCATTTGGGTTTCTCTGAAACTAACATAGCTATGGAAAATCTCCGTTTTTAATGGATAAATATGGGTAAATCAACCATAAAATGGCCATTTTCAATAGCTATGTTAAATTCCCAGAGGGTATATAAAGGGGTTTCCTAAAAATGGTGGTACCCAATAGTTGTATGGTTTATTTCATGGAACATCCTATGAAAATTGATGATTTGGGGGTATTTTAGGACACCTCCCTTTGGGTTTGTCTGAAAATAGTGTACCCCTAAACCCAATGGCTAATAATCATTATCCCCATGAAATTGCTATAGTAATTGGGAATATACTATATATAGCCTATTGTCAGACACCCATTTGATAAAGGGTAATTCAAAGAACTAGATAGCCATTTTGAATAGCTATGGCAAGGTATTTACTATGTTTCAATGGATTGGTTTAAGGGAACATCTACTTACTTGAAACCATGGTTCTTACACCCAAATGTGGAGGTGTCAAACCTAACAATTTACCTTCATCCAATTCTGGGATTGTGACCCTCTGATAAACTAACATATGGAAAATCAACATGTTCAAGTTCGGTAGATCAACCACATTAGAAAAATATGGATATAATTGTAAGTATAATATATTATGCACATTGATATAGCAACTAAAAAAGGTGCCGAAAAGTTGGAACGCTGGAAATTATGGAGGACACATCATTTGTAATTATCCTGGAAATATATGTGTTCATCTTTTTTGGGACCCCTAGACAGGCCCAAGATCATGGTAAGGTGGTTACTTGCTAAATTCTTAGTAACCGACTTACATCCCAACCAAACCGCAGTGATCAGTGCTAGACATTTTTTTGGTGCCACCTGCTCCATAGTCACCTCCTTTTCCACTGGGCAGACGAGACATCAGTGTGTCCAACTTCTCCTCCTCTTGCGCTCGCAGCACCCAATGTCTCACTCTCTTCGACTATGCCCCCCAGATACGTGCGGATCAACTCTCTTTGGCGCCCCAGGCTCTTAAGGTGCTGACGTTAGAGGTCAGCTGCCTTGGCCAGCTTCACCGGGATGTTAAACAAGTTTCCCATTCGTGGGAATGCAAACATCCCACCCTTAAGTGGCACCCTCCAACTGGCGAATGCATCTTTGCTTTGAACAACTTGTAAAGTCTAGACGACAAGATGTAAATCTAGATTTTGCGCCCTTGCCTCAAGTAACGCCATAATGTCATCTTCAACATCTTCCACGTTTTGGAGTCTGCTGTGCACCTGCACGCTGGCGGTGTTGCTGAGAGGAATGCACCGTTTGGACAATTGGGAGACAGTGTGTGTGTGTGAGGAAGTAGTGTAGGCTCTTGAGATATTCATGATCTCACACACCGTGGCAATCTCCTGTTGTAGGTCAGGAATGACAGACAAACTTCCCATATTTTTCGTCGAACACACGCAACAAATCATAAGAACAATCAACACAACAGCATACACAACAAAACAGTCTGCCCCATCTAATCTAGCCATCTTAATCCCTCTTAAGGGTTTGTTAGATGTAATATGGCTTACGGTCATCCATCCCACAAGTGGAAACGTTACAATAGATATTATAATATAGTACAACCCCCGATGTGGGTATGTAATCCCATGGTCAATCGTTGGTACTCCACAAAAAAAAAAAAAACGAATCTTGTCCTGAGTTATGCTTTATCTATCTTTATTTTCCTTCTATAGCAAGAGACTACCCTCTGGTAAACTAACATAGCTATGGAAAATCACCATTTTTAATGGGAAAATCCATTATTTCTATGGCCATGTTCAATAGCAAACTGTTAGTTTACCAGGGGGTAAAGGCTTAAACGACCTATCCAAGGTTGGTGTCATGGACTTTCTCACCCCTCGTCCCCTCAAGTCCCCGGCCATCCCGTCCTGCGCCGAACTCACACGTTCGATGGGCATCTGCGGTTCGACGGTGATCAAACCGTTGGGGTATAGTGATTCAATGGGATATGCATGGGAAGAGTGGGAACATATAGGATTTTTGGTAGATATATCATGATATATCGAAAAATCTCATCTATACTTAATCCATCTTAATCCCAATACCATATCATGATGACAAGGTAACAATTGTTTATATGATTGTGACCCTATCATACCATTTTATGGGATGAACCATATGAAACCATGTAGATTCTGCATCCTCAGTGGCCTGGTGCCCCCCAAGTGAGCCATTTTCTGCATCCTTCACAATTGCTTGTTTCCAGTTACCCCCAGGTAATCAAACCTGGCAATTGAAAATCCTAGATAAATGGTGTTTGAATGGGAAAAACATCTCTACATATCTCTAAATTGGTGCTATTCCGTTGCTATGTTTCACTACCCAAAGAGTATATCCCGTTAAATCCCATCAAGTCACCATAAACCAAGTCACGTGAATCCCATTAAACCCCATCATCATTGGATTGGTTAATAGGAATATTTACAGGAAACCTCTATATTTCATGGGAAAATCCATGGTTTCCTGTAAATTTTCCCATTAACCAATCCATTAAACCCCATCAAAATCCCATGAATTCCCATTTCTTTCGGCACCCAAATCCCTCATAATCTGACCTTCGTGACAGAGGTGCTGGGACACAGCAGCGGAATGAGTTTCACCTCAGGCTGTTCCCTGGTCACCCTATGGCTATGGATCAAAATTAAAGAGCTCGAGGACCGCAAATAGTGTATGTTTACTCTTAACCATATCCAATTTTTGGAATACCTAATTTTGACCCATACCTGTATGTTTGGGGGGGGTAAGGTAAATTGGAAAATCAAGAGGCAACCGGACCCAATTGTCCCCAAAGTGTCTATAATGTTAACCTGTAATGCATTGGAGCACTCTTGTGATTTTGCTTGGAGAAACGCATCACACTTAGTCAGATCCAAGTCTTGGATCTTGGTACTTCTTGGTCGTAACTGGGGGTATAACTTGTGACCCACTTACAAATGGAATGCCCTTTTTTCGGGGACACAAATCCAGTGGGGATATGGTCCCCCACTTCCTCAAGGGGATTAGACGTCCAACAAATTCTTGGGAGCTAAAAGAACTCCAGGGACTTAAGCATCAAACATATAACCAAAGAGGTGGAATTTGGCCATCACAAATAGATAATAGGGAGTTACCCTGGGTTACACATAGATATTCGATGTGGGGAAATCAAGAGTTTGGAACATGATCTACAAATAGTGGCTTCTCCACATCTACCCTCTGGTAACATAGCTATGGGAAATCACCATTTTTAATGGGAAAATCCCACTATAAATGGCCATTTTCAATAGCTACGTTTAACTACCACAGGGTATGTTTGCTTACAGGAGAGTAGAACATCAAAACGTGGAGATTGAAAGAATCAACCAGCTTGACCATGAAAAGTTCTCCCTTTTCCCATCACATTGTATTGGTCACAACCCATCAACTGGTTTCATTACATCATCTACACAAGGTGAGACTAACGATAGATAAGTTGACGCACATGACGCACGGTAGACTAGGGTTTTGGGGAAATACCAAACTATGTAGTATTCATGTTTTTTTAACCGTCAAACCACTTGATATCATGGATATTAATGGATAATGAGAATCCTCTATATATCAGGTAGTATTACCTCCTATCATCATCAACCAACAGGGGTTTTGAACGATGCTCAAATTGTTTCAGTCAGAATCACATCAAGTTGGTTTTATATATCCCCCTATATACCCATTATATGGTTGGTTTACCTCCATGTTGGTTGGTTAAATCCTTTAATAAAGTTACTATGCCGATGGTTAAAGTCCCACTAGATCATGAAATCACCATGTCTGATGATTAAATCCCATCGGTTTGACTCTATGATTTGATTAAATCCCGAAAACAATATCATTGCGTTTTTTTCCCCATATCCCATTATGCGGAGGTTTTTGGAGGTTTCCTGAAATGGTGGATCCCCCATCATCCAAAACTAGACCTTGTAGAAAGCAATGGTTTTCGGGTACCCCCATTTGAAGAAACCCTCAAATGTATTATTCCCCAAAGACTTCTCAGATTAAGTCACCATGGGTTTCCAATACTAAAATGGTGTAATGACTTGAATGATTTGGGGGTACCACCAGTTCAGGAATCCCAGTTCAGTATGGTTAAACCCCATTCAACCCCCAATGAAATCCCATGAAATCCATCATCTTGTCCCATAAAATCCCCATGTGCTTAAGGATCATATCCTCGTCTGTTGATGGTTCAACGGATTAGAAAATCCATGGTTTCCGGTTACTATTTTCCCAAGGAAACCAATCCAAGGAATGTGGGAAAACCATGGGGGAAAAACCATGGAAAATGAACTACAAACGGTAATAAAACCTGTAGATTTTCCCAAGAAAACCAATCTAGTGAGATGATGGTTCCACCCTGCCATAGCCGCCATAGCCCCGCCATAGCCTGCTGAGTCCTCCGACCAAGGGTTGCTCCACCTCATCGCTTCGGGAGCAGTCGCGCATACAGGTGCTGCCTTGAGTCCAAACGGTCGGTTCGTGATGGGATGCAATGGTGGTTTAATGGGATGTAAAATCATGTAAAATCGTGATTTTATGGATTTGTTCATGGCACTTCATGGTGATTTTGAGTGGATATTCATTGGACTTTTCATGGTGATTCAATGATCACTTTAAAACACCAAGCATTTGGACCCCAGGCTTAGCTTCGGACCCAACGTTCCCATGGCGAAGGGGGCGAACTCGCGTGGGTCAACCCCGGGGGGGTCGGAAGCTGTGTACGGTTTCTTGGCAGACATAACTAGGCTAACACATGGGCTGATTGATCTATGGTAGATATATCAAACATCAATAAACAGCGATAAACATCAAAAAATATTAGTACAGCATTCCCTCATTATCGTGAACATGTTTATGGGATTTTATGGGTTTATGATGATTCAAATCCAATTAACATATCCTTTGGGGGGCACCACATTGTTTGTTGGCGCCCTTTAAGGAGCTGGTGTCAATAACTTGGGTTTCAGGGAAAATCTGATACCCCAATTGTTTTGGTTTTTCTGGCATTCTTTTCCTTGAAACCAAATCTAGGAAACTGAAGAAAGAGAGCGTTTTGCGGATTTTCGTCTGGCTTGCAGGTTGTCAACCTACTATTTCCATCTATTTCCAATGATTTGCAAGCGTTCAGAGACAGAGGTCCGTGCAGCAAAAGACTGGTACCTTGAAATCTTTGTTTGGAGAATTGCGTGGTATATCTTACATTTGCCAAGGTTAAATTGAAGGCATTGGATAGATTTCTTGTGCCTCAACCAATGGAAAACTGCCTCATGTAGTCTTCCCTGTTATGGCGCAGCCTGAAGTTTAGCTGCACTTGAGCCAAGCAGTGTGTGGAGATTTGTGAAGTCCCACGAGAGGGTACTCTTTCCAACTAGAAGTGGGCAGGCATGAATTCTCCCTCCGTACTCTGGTGAAAAGGCAAAAACACATATACTATCTATTACATCAGTAGTAGCTGACTACTTAGGGGTGCATCCCAACCGGTAAGCAGTCATAACCAATGAATAGCTGAGTACACCCAACATTTCACAAACAATTAACTACTATTTCAGGAGAAGTTTTACTTTTCTACTTTTTTCCTGTTTCTACATTGGTTTGTCTCAAAATCGGGCACCCCCAAAATCCAACGGTGAATCAACATGTGTCCGGATCAACCACAGTTTTTTGAGTACTTTACGGCATTTTCAGACACGCCCATTTAAACCTTCATCTGCACAATTCGTGAGTGCTCAATTTGGACTCACGGAGTTGATCTTTCTGGCGATAAAAACACATCCGGCCATGCAGTTGGTATGTAGTATGTATTTGTTCAGCGTCTTTCCAACAAGAATCGCGGCCAATCAAAGATACCGAGCAAACAAAGGCAAATTTACTTCGGACTTACCATATACATACGTACGACATATGTATATATATATATATAATTATGTATGTATAAGATCTGGATAGATTATGATACTTGCTAAACTCAAAAGTTTGGCCAATTGGGGATAGGTTCCCATAATAACCATCATTCCAGTAAGGTCGCAACGTAAAGTCGCTAGGATTTATCCTATACATAATATATATATATATATATAAACCTACAAAAATAGAAGAAAAGTAACATCATCCTACTAACATTTTGAAACTTTGAACCTTTGCTATCTTTTGGGGGTTACTATGCAAGTGTCATCAAGTATCCCCATGGAAATGGCAAAACACAAACCCTTCAAGGTTTCCCTGTGTAGACCTCAAGTGAACGAATCTAAGGTCAAAAAAATGGGAGGATCTAGGAGAATCTGGAAAATCTGTTGGAAAATCCCTGATAGGGGGGTTTCCATAAATGGGGGTACCCCAAAATAGATGGTTTATTTCATGGAAAATCCGTATCTAGAAATGGATGATTTGGGGGTACCCCTATTTTAGGAAACCACCATATGAGAACTCGTGTAAAATCTTGAAGAATGGTTTCTATTCATGGGGATTTTCATGGATTCTGATCCGTCCAAAATACCGGCAGCATAACCTCTCGATGATCCTCACCTTTTCGAAACAGCCATACCATTTCAGTCAACATCTTCTGATGACAACTGCGATCCCAAGTAGTCCAAACAACATGGAAGACACCTTTGCCAACTTTGTGTGTGGTTGACTTCGGTGAATCTATGCGAAAACTCACCCGACCTGGTCAACATCTTTGTTTCAACAAGGAAAATCAATTCAACTGGGAATTCAAAGTAACTCTGCTTAGCATTGAGCTTGTCTTGTCGAAACGGGCCTCCCAAAAAAACTTGTTCCTGCTGAAACTAGGAGTTGTCCATTCTTCGCTACTTTACCAGACGGAACCTCAACTGCAGGATGGATATAAAAAGAAATTGACAGCTGACATGTCAATTTAGTGTAAAAAGTGGCTTATCCCATCCCCCGAACATTACACACCTTTCAAATGGTGTCAAATACGTGAAAATCCCCTACTAAACATCCCCATGGCCATTTCATGGGTCGACTTAGGGGGTATCATTTTATAGGGACCCAATGGTTTTGCCTACAAAATGGTTTTAGGGACTCTACAAAATGGTAAGGCCAATGTCAGGGCTTTACAAAATGGTTTTTTGGGTCATTTTTCTTGGATAATCTAATTCCACCAACAAGATGGAACAATATGTAAAAACTATCTTTACACAACAAAACGTACCCTGACAATCCTCTACAAAATGGACATTTGTCTCTTACAAAATGGTGGGTTTTGGTGCCCAAAAAATGATCATGCACCGAGATAAAAAAGAAACAAGCTCTAAAACCCACTCATTGCTACAAAATGGTATCTTTGAGTTCAATTTTCAACCCCAAATCCATAGCAGCCAAAAACCATTTTCTAGGCGCACGGCCTGTCAGGGCTTACAAAATGGTAGTGTTTGTCAACTTTCTTGGATAATCTAATTCCACTGACAAAATGGAACAATATGTAAAAACTATCTTTACAACAAAACATACCCTGACAATCCTCTACAAAATGGACATTTGTCTCTTACAAAATGGTGGGTTTTGGTGCCCAAAAAATGATCATGTCCCAAAGTAAGTCCACCATTCTGTGGTGGAAATGGCCACGGGGATTACTAAACCATAATTTCTTGGTGGTGTTTAATATTCCAGGTGAGGGAGGGTGGCCAAATCCAATGCAAATAATCAGTGGTTCCCATAGTGGATCGTGATAATCCCCAAAATGGGGGGTACCACTAGTTATCAACCATTTTTGTTTCGGATCTTCCATTTTTTTTACCATCCGTTGTGTTGGGGTATCCACATTTATGGAAACCCCCATGGAATGCAGAGTAGAATCCCACAGAAGAATCCACCAACAGGGATTTAGCGGCCACCGTCTACTGGAAGGATCATCCAACTTTGTAAGTGGCTAATTACCCCCTACAAGAACCAGGTAATATAATGTGATATAATCCCCTACAATAACCGATCAACCAAGCTATTTCTAATGGCACAAATGGTCTGGTCATTTCCGCAAGTCTCAACAGCTGGCTCGGTCTCTTTTCCCCCATCTCATGACCTGAGTGCGGGAACCACGAGTTACGTACCCATGCACCCAACATATTTACCCTCTGGTAATTATAGGTAGCTATTGAAAATGGCCATAGAAATAGTGGATGTTCTCATTAAAAATGGTGATTTCCCATAGTTTTTTGTAAGTTTACCAAAGGGTATATACACTTATTGGTACTGGAACCTTCAGATCTACCATTGATCTTGGTGGTTTGTTAATCCCCCTCAAAAAGCTCAAGGTTTTTTTTTGCGGGCTATGTGGTGTCCATACTCCTCAAAACACTAAACATGTGATCTGTGTGGCGATCATCCAACAGTTGGAGATATGGCTATGGCTCAAAATTATGGTACCAAAAATTGCAATTTTTAATGGTAACTTAACATAAACCAACCAATTATAGGGTTAATAATTTTGAGCCATACCCATATTACGTTTAGCTCTGTCCAAGAAAATACCGTTCCGTTAATTAGCAAATATCTCCACGTGAATAGCAACAACTGAGAAGTACCACACTGTCCATCACCAGTTTGATTCCCCCCTATGGTTCAGGGATGTTCAGAGTCAATCCACCATACTCCATCCAGTCAGAGTCCCCCCCAAAAAAAACAAATGGCTTCACATATATACATATATATATATATATATGGTGATTTACCATAGGTGATTCATGGATTGGTAATTTACCATACAAGTTTCACATGGAAAAAATCCCTATTTATAGATGATTTATGGTGATTTACCTATTATATATATATATACATATATATATATATAGCCTTAATATCCACCATTTGACCACTATTTAACCATCACACATGTTGGTTTCGCCCTGTTGTTGGGTGGTGAAATCCCCTACCCTTCACGATTGACCCTCGGGTAAACTAACATAGACATAGTAATGGAATTAAATGGAAAGTCACCATGTTTATTAGGTCAATAAACCCAGTTATAAAGTGGTGTAGCCCTACTTCGCCCATTTGCAAAACTAGGCTTACAACATGTTACCCTCTGGTAAACGAACATAACTATGGAAAATCATCACTTTTAATAGGTCAATCATCTAATAAATGGGCCATTTCCAATAGCAATGTGACTTTCCTGGAGGCGACCCCGCCTGGGGAAACCCCGTCAAGCCACTCACGCTCAGCCATCTGCTTGGTCATGGCAGCCACTTTTGCGGCGCGCCTGAGCCTGCTGCCAGCAGCTTCCAGGGTGAGTATGGGCCCCCATGTGTCAAGTGGCTATTGACCTATATGTATGTGTATATATATATATATATACATGGGGGGTTCCTGAAATGGGGGTACCCAAAAAAGGATGGTTTATAGTGGAAATCCATCTATAAATGGTTGATTTGGGGATATAATCCTATTTTAGGAAACACCCATATATATATATATACATATGTAAATGTTATACCTGGGGTATCCTGGGGTATGTCAAGGTATACCCTATGCGGAATTTTGTCAGCTTCTTTGGTTATTGTTTGTTATTACCGACTGGATGCAACTGGTATGCACAGCTCAATAGATGTTTGTGTGCACATGAAATTTCAACGTCATTTGATATTTAGTCTACGTAATCAAAACCTATTTGGCGATGTCCAAATGGGGTACCCCCAAAAAAGGATGGTTAAACAACACATTTACATTCATTCAATGGAATTACCCTCTGGTTATTTAACATAGCCATGGAAAACCACCATCTTTAATAGGTAAATCACCATGAATCATCTAGAAATGGGCCATTTTCCATGGCTATGTTGGTCATAACCACAGGGGTATTTCGTGATTTTACCACATTTACAGACACACCCACATTGCTCATTCATTCACTTTACCCCTGTCAGACCGCCGGGCCATAAACACGACGACGATGACCCAACGAGATGTGCCATGGTCAAATTACATGGGAGTAGGGGGATTAGTGGGTGAACCAAGACGCATGGGATATAGTGGGTATTTGATGGGGAAAAAAGGGGAATATAAACAACCATATGATATATGCCCATCATATGTCCATTCCTATCTTCACATTCTATTGCTTTTATTGTCATGCTATCCCTATATATCAGTTAGAACTACCCTTGCCCATCTTCCAGCTCACCAACACCCCAACAAAAACCATAACAACCTCAAACCTCCAACCAGCAAAACAAACTCAAACAGTCANACCCTGATAGAATTTCAGTAATTCAAAAAATATTTGTCCAAAATTTACATGAATATTTATATCAACATTTCTTTAAAACATTTTTTACAACAAATATTTTTATACATATTTATTTTTGAAAGTTCATCATCTACAACTACTATTACATCTCTTACAATATGGTATAATATTATCCAGTGTATGGGTGTATTCATTATTTACCCTTTGTGCTGTTAAATTTGTTGTTACATTTCCACTATTCATATTAGTATAAAATCCACATCCACAGTAGTTACATTGATTTTTTATATTATCTAAAAACCACTGAACATTTACGTAGCCTTCTTTTGGTATTTTCCTTTTGGCTTTCCTGTCCTGTTCTTTGTAACTTTCAATTTTTCTTTCATAATAACTCATCATACATTTATAGTTAAATTCATCATGTTTGTCACTACTATACTTGAAAAACTTGACCTTGTTTAAATCCCTTGCTCTACTAATTGCTGTCCATAACCATTCTTTATAATTTCTAATGTCAAAATGGTTGTAATCAAATATTGTAATATCACCATCAATACTACTACCTTGCGCGGAATGACAAGTAGCACAGTAAGCAAATATAAAGTTTTTCCTGACTTTATCAATATGGATTGATTGAAGTATTTGTGTTTTAACATTCTTTAATGTCATAATATTATCCTTTCCAATATGAACAATTTTATATTTAAAATTTACATTAAATACTGATGTTTGAGTTTTGGTATATTCCCTACATATCAAAAATTCCCCTATTTCATATTCACCCTTTCTATTTTCAAGTTTCCTAATAGCATTGGATACATTTTTACAAGTATCATTTAAGTAGGCAATGTTATTTTTTGAACCGCTTATGTCAGTGGTATATCTGAAATATTTTTCAATCCATTTTTTCAATGTTAATTTATTTTCAAAAAGGTCATATTTTATATTGCTTAACTTATCCTTATCCTCCTGTGTGTGTAATCTCTTACATTCTTTTAACAATATACTATTTGGAAAAATATTATTAATTACATGGTCAGCATAAGTTTCATAATCTTGAATGTTGGTCAGTGGTTGAATTGGTTTTAGTTGCTTTGTGTCACCTGTCGCAATAATTATTTTATTATGCTTGTTTAGTTCAACAAATTGCTTTATTCTCCAATATGTAGTTAAACTGCTGAAATAAACTTCATCAAATACTACTACATCATAACTACTATAATCAAATGGTTCTAATTTTACATCACCAAAACTTATACCAAAGAATTTATTTAATGTTAATGCGTCACCTTCAAATTCTTGTAATAACTTATTGGTAGGACATACAAATATAACTTTATAATTTTTATCAACCATTTTTTGACAGATAAAACTTTTGCCAGTGCCGGGTAATTCACCTCTAATCATCATAGGATTATTGTCCTTAATTACATCAATAATTGTATCTGTGTCATACTCATTGTCTATGTCAATTTTATTGTGCTCAAAAGTTGGTATTTTAACAAGTTCATTTTGGACAATTTCATAATTTGTAGTTGGAAATGTTATTTCTTCATTGTGCTTGTCAGCTCTCCATGCTCCTATTTCATTGTTAAAGTTCAAAAGCTTTTGGGCTCTTACTAAATCATTGGTAACAATAACAAACGCATCGGTTTTGACACTGAAACAGCTTATATAATTTTGGTCCAACAGTTGGTAAGCTTTATACATTTCATAGTTGTGGATTTGTAATAATAGTTCTTTGACATACCTGTATCCATTCTTCAACCTTACTGTATCCTTCAAATTTAGTATGTAGTAACTTTGCTTGATTTCTTCAAGGCCTAATTCATCATCAACTTCTACATCAGTGATTTTATGAATTTTGCCTCCATACTCTGCCTGATGGTTTAAAGCTTCATTTCGATTTTTGAATACTATACTTTTCTGGTCAGTTGCCCCTCCTTTTTCCAGTAATCCAATAATTACATTTGCGATTAGTTTTTTAATATATTTGTCCTCATGTTGATTGTCACTAATAAACATTGCCCAAAGTTCATTAATAATTTCTTGGTGATTGCATTTATGAATTTGTGAAGGTTGCTTGAAATACAGGATTTCAACATCAATATCATTGATAATTTCCTTTAATATACAACCATACATTATATTATATTTCTTGCTCAAAATCATTTTATTTTTTTCAAAATTTAAATTATGAATATAATATAATGTTAGGTCATGGCGTTCATTGATTTTACCATCATAAGACATCCAAATGTCAAATTGGTTGAATACTGGCTTCTCATGCATTTTGACAAATGCAGATGTAAAAGCTTTTGTCATATCAATTTCTGTGAATGGCATTTTTTCTTTTGTATAAAATTTGATAATTTCACTTGGAATTATCAAACCGGATGGAACTATGGTTCTTGCTTCATCCAGTATTTCAATATCAATGTCATTGTAAAAGGATTTATGAGATGGATTGAACACAGCCTTGTATAAATTGAACATTGCCAAGTTCATATTATTATATGTTTGTTCATCATTGACTGCTATACATCCATCACATGATGTTTTCAATAAATTTTGAGTTTTTATTATGTATGTTCTGTTGTCAAACCTCATTCTAATTTCTGAAATTATACCTGCTTGAAATTTTATTTTTGGTTCATAACCACTATTGACTAACTTGAAAAATGCTTCTGTTAAATTGTTGTTTTCCAAGACTAAATTTATTTCTTTCACATTGTCATCTACTTCTATTTTAAGTGTATCATTTACATCACTTATCATTCTGAATTTTGGTGGTTCTTCCTTTTCATTTATGTAATAGTCCGGGGATGCTTTCACAACAGGAATATCTGAAAATATTTGTTTTTGTTGAATTTCTTTGAGGTTGTGATTTAATACATAAATATGACTATTTTTAACCATTGCGTAGAAGGTTTTTATATGGTGGTTTCTTTTTTCAGGGTCATATTTATAAATCAAATGGTTAAAGTAATTGAATATTCTGACTTGGATACTGTATTCTTTAAAGACTTTTTCCATATCTTTTATTGAAGCCCCCTTTTCATAAAAGTCATCCTTGCCTATAATTTCAATGATTTTTTCAGTTGTTAATCTTTTCCTACACTTGTCACTCATAATTGTATCTCCATAGTAATCAGTTAAAGCATTGACCCAACAAAGATTTTTAATATAGTTTCCTTTTTCAATTCCATGCTTGATGGTTTGAGCATCTGTTCTTATAGGGGTGTTGATGTAATTGTGATATATGGATACATTAGAAGCATCAGTCAAGTTTTCAGTCATTATGTCAAATTTTTCACCATTCTTATTTACTAACTCCACTGACCTAATCTTTATACATCCTAAACTGTCATAAAAAGCAGTTAAATAATCATAAGCACCCTTGAAATTATCATCATCCCTCATTAGTTTAATCACATCCAACCATTCTTGATTTGGAGGACCAAATCCAAAATGTTCAAAGTCTAACCATCTAAAAATTCTTTTGCCAATAAAAGCCTTGGGAAAATCCTTTGCTTTGATTGTTGCAGTTTTTTTCTCAAAACTTGTAGTGAAAAAATGAATGCCCAAATATGTAAAAGATGGTTTTTGTTTAATACTGCTCTCTTTGAGATTTCCTTTGAAATAAGTGTAAAGCATAAAATCTACAAAATATGTTTTCTTTTCATTTTTTTTCTTTGTTTCTGCCATTCTCTCCTTTAATGGCCTTGCTTCCTTAAACTTCTTGATATCATCCTTGAATTTCTGAAATGTTTTATCATACACTTTTTTATTGGTAGAAGTCAAGCCTTTGATATAATTTTCTGCGGTTGCTACATTTGATAACTTCCTTTCAGTGTAGAGTTTAATTATTTCATCAATTCTTTTTATATTAACTTTGGTAGTCTTGTCAGTTATTTGTTTTCTTTTTAACTTCTTCAATTCATTTATGTTCCTCTCCACAAACTTATTCATACTATACTATATATATTATAGTATAAAAAATATTTCTTTAAATAACATTTTTACAAGAAATATTTTTATAGTAAAAATTCTATATTTTTTTTTTTACAAATTATACTTTCAGTAATTCATGCCTCATATAAAGCCTATCACCCTTACTTGTTTTGAAATATGTTTGTCCTAATTTCTTTTCCAGCTTTTCAACTGTGTAGATTTCATTTGACCAATTGCTGGTTCTTTCTTTTTCCGTTATGGCTTTCTTTCTGTATATCTTAACTCTGTCGCCTTCTTTGATTTCAGGGTATTTCCTTGTTTTAATTGCAGTCGTTGCCATATTCATTTTTGCTTTAAAATTCTTCTCTCCTTTTGTTGCCTCTTTTGGTGTCATGCCTATACTTGAATGAACCATCTTATCATTGTAGGTAAGCAATATTTCAAAATTATAGTCAGTCCATTGAATATTTTGTTTTCCTTTCCTTTCATCCGCTTCAACTCTTTTGTAAAGCATATCTTTATATGTTCTAATTGCCCTTTCTGCAAAATTTGGGTGTCCTCTTGTGATATGGTGATGTATGCCTTCTTTTTTCAAATAATCTTGTATTGCTGGTGTGCTGAATGCTGTTTCATCATCTGTATATAACATTTGTGGCTTTCCATTCATTTTTTTCATTCCCTCAATTAGCCCTACTGCTACCTCATCCTCATGTCTGCTTTTAATTGGAACTACAACCATATATTTAGTAAATACATCTATCATCAATGCCCCTACTTTAAACTTTTGATTAGGAATATCTTTGATGAAAAATAAATCATACTGAAATTCAAAGAATGGATGCGGTGGANATACATCTATCATCAATGCCCCTACTTTAAACTTTTGATTAGGAATATCTTTGATGAAAAATAAATCATACTGAAATTCAAAGAATGGATGCGGTGGAATAAATGAGTTTTGACCCCTTAACTGCTTCTTCTGCTCTATATTTTTCTTAAACCATTCTTTAACATCATTTAAAGTTATACTTGGTTCTTTGTTTTTAGCATCTTTGTAGGTTGTAGCAATTGAACCAAAGCCTGACCTATCAAAGTATATTTTGTTTATTATATCATCTTTATTAACATGTGCCATATTAATAAAGCGGATATGTTTTTTTTTGAACTATTAATCACTATCAATTTCATGTTTATAAATACCTGTCAAAAACTTAATTGTTTCTTCAATGTTTTCAATATCATCATATCCAAGTTCTCCAAATATAGATGTCCTTTGTAAAGGCTTTTGGATGTATTCCAATAGAAGGCACATAGCAATACCAAAAGAATGCCAATACTTATATCCATTTGGTCTCACAAAGCCAAAAAAGCCAAAATCATCATCTTCATATTTGTTTTCGTAATAGTCTTGTATATACATATTATCATATATATCTTTTAACTTGTTGTAATTTGTTTGAGTTAATCTACCAATATATCTATTATAGCCTATATTGACAAGACCTGTCCAAGTCTTGTAGTGGATGACAAATTCATCAATTGTTTCAGGAAATGGAAACAATTTAGCCAATTTAAAAACTTGTTGTTGTTCTGGGTTCAGAGTTTTATATATAGGGTCATTTAATATAGCATTCATTTTACTACAATCATCACAGCCTAAATACTCACTAATATATTTACAATGTGCATTTAATAAAATTTTGTTTAAGACATTGGTTTTAATTTTTTCAATCCTACAATCTCCACAGCACATACTCACCATATAATAGCATTAGAAAAATATTTCTTTAAATATATTTTACAAGAAATATTTTTATAGTAAAATTTATATATATTTTTATATCATCTTTATTAACATTTGCCATATTAATAAAGGTGATACATTATTAAAATGTTGCTCCATCTACAATTTGCCAAAAACACCAGTCATTAAAATCATCATCAGTTTCTATATTACATAATCTCTTAAAATGAAAAGATTTGTTTGAATTAATGTAATACCCCAATATCATTTTTATATTCCACATTAATATTTTCCACGAGCACCACCCCACAATACCTTTTTTTGTCATTTCATTCTGTATTATTTTACTACAACCATTTCTAATAAAGTTGGTTTTATATGGCATCTCATTATACATATTTTTATAATAGTATTTTATCATAGGAAAGGTTTTTCTATTCACCAGACCTTTTACTTCTCTAAAATCATTTTTTGAAAAATAAGGAGGTAATTTATATTGTTTAGTCATATTTTTGAAATCCTTTATTGTTTCAGGAAATGGAAACAATTTTACCAATAAAAATATTTGTTGTTTGTCAGGATGTATTGATTTATATATAGGGTCATCCATGACATCAAGTATTTTTAATTTTTCATCACATTCTAAAAAACTCATTATATAATTACTTTGTTCTTCAAAGAGGATTTTATTTAGTGTATTCATTTTCAGTTGTTTGTTCTTACAATCTCCACAGCACATACTCACCATATAATAGTATTAGAAAAATATTTCTTTAAATATATTTTACAAGAAATATTTTTATAGTAAAATTTCGGCCAAACCCCACAGTTTGCCCGCGCCCACTCCGACGACGCTTCGGAACGTCAAAAAACACTGTGTTTTGTGGGACGAAATGCACATGTCAATGATCGGTCCTATCATCTTGCCACGCACGGCTAGGGGACCCGTGCGGTGAATGTTACATCATCATCATCATCATGATCATCATCATCATCGTCATCCTCATCATCATCATCATAATCATGTTGAAGATTCCCTTGAACATTAAAGTTAAACGGGGGTGGGATTTAAATGATACCCTAGAAACATGTTGAAGATTCCCCCGAACATTAAAGTTAAACCGGGGTGGGATTTAAATGATACACTAGAAACATGTTGAAGACTCCCTTGAACATGAAAGTTTTAACGGGGGTGGGATTTAAATGATACCCTAGAAACATGTTGAAGATTCCCTTGAACATTAAAGTTTAACGGGGGTGGGA